>VNKC01002657.1:0-13501 GCA_008042775.1 Drosophila pectinifera
CATTCTCCGTATGTATGTTCGATCAGACTGCAGAAGAGAAAGATGGTTTGTAAGAAAGTACAAAAAATAACAAAATTCACTGTGCTTAATTTTTTTGCAATGAACCTGGCACTTGTCACAGTAAGTGCATATAAAACCAAAAACCAATGCCCTTGAAAACTAAGCTACAGTCGTGATTTTACCCGATACCAACTGTTTACAAGGGTATCATAACTTAGTGCCAATTGATAATGTATGCAAGAGTTAGAAGGCTTTTTCGACCCCATAAAGTATATATATATATATATTTATATATGTAACAATCAAGATGTGTTTATACCCTAGGGTATAATAACTTAGAGAATGAATGGAGCAGGTAGAGGTGGCATCTCAGACCTGAAGTATATATATACTTGATCAGCGTCACCAGCCGAGTCGATTTTGCTTTGTCCGTCCGCGCATCCGTGACAAACAACAGATCTCAGGGACTATAAGAGCTGAAGCTGAAAAATGCCAGTTTTCTGTAAGTTTTTCGGTGAACACTTCATCACTGTTTTAATGCCAATATCATTTCTCATCATAATTATATTGGTGTAAAATAACTGAGGAAAGATTCAATCCCATATTAAAACCTAATCAAAGATTATAGTTGCAATGATGATGAAATTGATTTTAATGCGGTAAGATCGCTTCCACAAAAATACTCTGCTCAGAGTCCCCTGCTGAAGTTTGTCGTCTGTGCAATAAAAGCACAAACACACAATATATATATATGTACATACATTAATTAAGCTGTTTATATATGCATGCAGTTAAGTCAAACATCCTGTTCAATCATATAAGTTCTTTGAACGAGCGGAGAGGTACCATTCGACACCTTGGTGATTATATTTGTCTTTGGTCGATTTTTATATCCGGTACCCATACGGTACAAGGGTATTATAGCTTAGTGTCAACCGAGAATGTGTAACAGGCAGAAGGAGGCATCTCCGACCCTATAAAGCATATATATTCTTGATCAGCGTCACCTGCCGTGTTGATTTAGCCAAGTCCGTCTGTCCGTCTATCCGTCTGTCCGACTGTCCGGCTGTCCGTCCGTGTGAAACAACAGATTTCAGACACTATAAGAATTAGAGCTAGCAAATTTGGTGATCACATTCTAATCTGTTGCACGCAGATCTAGTTTGTTTTAGAATTTGGCCACGCCCACTTCCTTCGAAACCATGAAAAACGTATAAATAAGTTTTTGTCGTGATTTTCGCAATAAATACATTTGTGGGAATTCGAATGATAAACATATTTAGAAAATCAGTTTCTTTGTAAGTTGACAGCACCAACACGTTACTCAACATCTTCCTAGCAACATCTGTCTTTTTGGGTGTTTCACAATATGTTGCTAGCAAAATTTGTTTCTTAATTTGTCAACATTTCCTTCTGCCTTCTGTCCAGTTCAGTTTTTCATAACTTTGAGCTTATTTATCCAAAATATTTCATACACAATGTTTTGGGTGCCGGGTATCTTCTCACAGTCGGTCACACTCGACTGCAGCTCTTCTACTTGTTTAGCATTTTCACCAACCTTTTCCGACTTGACTGTTTAATATTGTCACCTTCTAAGATTCGAATAGTCGCCGGTTTATTTAGCTCTTTATATTCTTGCAGGGTGTTATAATTTCATTCATCTCTCTCCAGTCATCTCCCTCTTCAGCTGAAGAGAGTAGCTTTCTTCGAGGCTAGCTCCAAGCCCGTCACTAAGAGATATGACTCCAAGGCCTTGATCGCGGTGTTGCTAGATGCTTCAGTTGCAGTCACCTCTTTGGCAACCACAACCAACGCCATCAGCAATGCCAACTATGCTGGTGATTTCTCGAAGTTCGCTCTTCAGTACCCCATTTTAAATGGTAGTCCAGAGCAGCGGACGGTCAGGACAGGCTCTGGAAAAGCCTCAATACACTGAGCAAGGAACTGCGCAGATTCCTCGCTCCACCAGAATACGGGTGTAATGCTGCATTCTTCGGTCACAGGCTCCCTCTATGTTGGCTGCTAGTTTGTACGATGCTTCTTTGTCCCGGACGCCTCTGCAATCAGTTGTTTGTTTGTTTTACTAGGTATCTGCACAACATACCTTACGTCGGAACTATTAATTTATGAGGAATGCCTTTTTGGAACATTCCAGTGCTCCACACATTCCAGTGTCCCACACATTTCAGTGTTCCACACATTACAGTGTTCCACACTTTCCAGTGTTTCAAACATACCAGTGTTCCACACTTTCCAGTGTTCCACACATACCAATGTTCCACACATTCCAGTGCTCCACACTTTCCAGTGTTTTTACACAATTCTGTGCTTAATTCCACACATTCCAGTGTTCCGCACATTCTAGTGCTCCACACATTCCAGTGTTCCACACATTCCAGTGTCCCACTCATTTCATTGTTCCAAACACTCCAGTGTTTCATTCTGGTTTTCCTTCCTACATATTATTCAATAAACCAAAAAAAATGGCAACCACAGGAAAACCCACTGCGATAACTGCGTCCCTGCATAAATTTATTGCAGTTAGCGACCGTGTGAGCCAATTCGAGGCGATGGTCATCACTCCTGGTCAGTCCATGCCATCGCTTTACACCTTACAAGTCCGCCGAGATTACATCCGACCTCTATGGGACAAAGTCGAACAGGAGTATGAAGCTTGTTCTGACCTGATAGCAGTAGAGCGGTCGAGCGACACCATGCCAATCCTCTAGGCAAAACACGACTATTGCTACTCAGCTTACGAGTCATGTGCAGCTCAACTCAACGAGCAAATTAAGAGAGCGAATCGTCAATCTGCACAACCCAACTCAAGCAACCCTTCAAATTATATGTCATCTGGTTTCCACTTACCTCCGTGTGAGACAGAAGTTTTCTCGGGCGATTATCTTCGCTGGCCCACTTTCCGAGACCTTTTCACAGCAGTCTATATAAATAATCCAAGACTTACAGCTGTCGAAAAACTGTTTCATTTAAATGCCAAGACTAGTTGCGAAGCTCATTGAATAGTCTCCAATTCGCCACTTACCAATGATGGTTTTCGCTCAGCCTGGAACAACCTGACTGAGCGTTTCGAAAACAAACGATCACTGGTAAACAACTCACTAAGAAGATTATTCAATGTGCAGTCCATCGCACACGANAAACAAACGATCACTGGTAAACAACTCACTAAGAAGATTATTCAATGTGCAGTCCATCGCACACGAATCTTCAGCAGCCTTGAAGGAGCTGCAAGATACCTTTCAGAGTTGTCTTACGTCCATTGAAATGTCCGGGCTGAATACTGAGACTTGGGACTGCCTATTGATTTATTTGTGTTCCACAAAGCTTCCGAAACTTACGCTCTCATTATGGGAGCAATCGGTGCCAAATAAATCAGAAATTCCAATATGGCACGAGCTCAATTCATTTCTAACTGAGCGCCATAGAGCTTTAGAGGCCATAGATTCGATCCAGCCAACTCTATGTTTCCGTCAAGCCAAAGCGAAAACCGCTAACGTTTCCCCGCTTGTACTAAATTCCTCTAGTACGAAAGCGTTTCCAAAACCGAAAGGCTGCGATTTGTGTTCTAAGAAGAACCATCCAGTGCGTACATGTCCACGCTTCCTACATATGACGGTTGACGATCGATCGTCTTATATCCAGCGAAAACAGCTATGCCTGAATTGCTTTGCAAGAAATCATCAACTCCGCAATTGCACAAGCGCCCACAGCTGCTCCACTTGCCGAGGTAGGCATCAGACGATGTTGCATCCAAGCAACACTTCCTCCAGTATTCCGAATTCTACCGCCTCAATCCAAAGGATTTCCTTCTTCTCTACGCGAGTCACCGATTCTCCCGGCTCCTTCAACTACTGGGTGCCTTATGACGACAAAGCAGACGTGCCCGAAGTATTATATCTTACCAATGTCGAGTCTGCCAAGGGAACCATCGGCTAAGTGCTACGAAACGGATTCAGGCAGTCGTCGCCAAGAAGTACTGCGTCAATTGCTTGGCCCACCACCATTTCGAAGGAAAAAGATCCAGATGCCCGTTTAACATACTCTAGATAAAAGTTTAGCACCGGTGGCCGCTTGGAATGTGTGCCTACTGTGCGAAAATACAATGGCCGATAAGCAGCCTTGTGCGATAACGACGTGCAAGCATGTCTGTCATAAAGCTTGTGTTGAGAATAGATTTCATCCGGATAGAGAAAACGAATGTCCTTTCTGCTTTTCCAAAATTCTTTTATCGGATGTAAAAGTGGGTATTGAAATTTTCTTTCAAGAGTTGAGAAACGATCGACTGGAAAATCAGATTAGACGTCCAAATGCACGACCAATGGTGAGACAGCTACCGCTAGGAGAATTTCCCACAGAGGCAGAAGACCGCCATCTTAATAATGATTTAGAGACACTGGTCCGAAATGTTCATCAGCGTTTTGTTGGAAAAGCTAGTGCTTCGTTTTGGCGATTCCATTAATAAATAGATAATTTTAACTAACAACAGTTTTGTGCCACGCTGCGCGCCTAATAAAAGGAATGAAGATCTACACTCCATTACAGGCAGGTCGTTTTAGTGACATTTTATTGGAATCAAAGGAAATCTTCCAATCCTATTCTCCCATTTTTATTTGTCTCCATATTTATATATTTAGCTAAAAGAGAGTCTTAATAGTTAGTGTAGGCTAAAGCTTGCGCTTTAATCATAGTTAGTGAGCATTTTGAAGAGAAATTCTATTAAAGGCAGTTCGTTTCAAGTCCTCAAATAAGTAGGAGGAGAAGAAAATATTGTAAATAATAGTTTGATTGTATATTAGAGTCTAATCTAAGGAGATATAATATATATATATTATAGATATGGGCATTGGAGTAACATTATCATCTAAAGAAGAACCAAAATCGTTGCTTGCAAGGATACTGACATGACCATCTGCGGTGGATAATATAATCTATATAAAGCAGAAATATAATTCAATCGAAAATAAAAAAAAATATGTAACAAATTTATTCTCGGATCGATTTGGAGAAGACCGAATTCTGTTCTACTAAGAGAAACATTGAAGGAGGTTAGTTATGGGCGGGTGTTGGTTACAGAAATTGCTTGGTTGCTGATATCGTACGGAGAATAATTATAGAGAAAAAATAGTTGGCGTCGGGTTGTACTTTCAAAGCTTCACTTCACTTTATTGACCTCTTTGGGTGGTGGGAAATTAGTACTAAACTTAAACTAGCGCGGAGTGGTGAATTTCCGCGGCATGTAGGTAGGGAGACAGAGAGCACGAAAAGCGAAAGAGCGAGCGTGAGTCAGAGAGCGAGAGCGCTGGCTATCCACACTTTGCACCCGCCTGGCGTGAACATTCTCCCCCCATTGGGCGAGCAACCGTCACTCCTGCTGGCATCAGATTTACATGATAATGGTACTGATATGAACGGGACGATTGATTATCCCGCGTTATTCCGTCGTACGGGTGCAGATCTTACACAAATTCAGAACAAATTCTTAAATTTTATGATTCCAATCATCAAGCGAACGAATAATTGGCTGCCGCAATGCATTATAATTTGGTGGGTGGATTATTGGATTAATTGAATAAGACGGCGAGACAGTCTACTATTATAGGTAAGAATTATAGGATAGCGCCCATCTTCTGAAGGGCTTTAGAGGCAGTGATTTGACCACCCTTAAAAAGCCATGTCGATCCATGAAGGGATTAAAGTTTAATATAGGACTTGCTGGTGGTAATAATTCTCCAAATATAGCTGAGATTAGGACTATCTGCGCCTCTCGAATTTTACAGCTTGCGGGACGCGAATTGGGAGTGATGCGGCCTTTGCGGCGTCGCTTCAGAAACCGCAGCATGTGCGCTAGGACTCGCAGTGCTTTGTCTAATCCGGAGAAGCGTTCAAGAAACTCTTCAGACGGGGTCTGCTGAAATGGATCTTCACCGTACGCTGCTCCAGATCGGTAGCTGGATGCACGTCGCATTGCTCGGTCCAGGTATCTCGTGGTCCTTGCAGCCACTCTGGTCCTTGCCACCAAAGTTGGCAATCGGCTAGCTCCTGCAGAGAAGGCTTGTTCAACCACGCCAGCACTATGGTGGAATCTGTCCAGCAGCATATCTCGCTACTGGCCGGAGGCATATTTGGATGAATTGCTGTCACCATTTCTGTTAACAGCACGGCACCGCAGACCTCTAGTCGAGGGAGTGACACGGTTTTAACTGGAGCTACTCGTGTCTTGGCTGCAAGAAGATGTGTCAAGATCTTGTAACCTCTCTTAACTGCGATGGTTGGTCTGATAACAAACCCATCTCGGAATGCGTATCTTGATGAGGTCGAATTATTCAAGCATCAACGCTCGCCCCCTCTGATTCAGTTCGTTTGGAAGTGTGTCATCCCAGCCAAACCCCAGCACCCAAGAGTCCTGCATAAAGATTTTAGAGCGGACGATGAACGGTGCGAACCATCCGGCTGGATCGAAGAGTTTTGATATTTGAGAGAGGACCTCTCGTTTTGTTTTGGAGGGGGCCAGTACTATTCTGGCGGGTCAAAATAGAACGGAATCTCACTTAGAATGCCCCTTTGGTTGGAAGTCCACTTTCTTAAAGGGAAACCGGCGGAGCTTAGAGCTGTCTGTAACTCCTGGATAATCAATTGAGCCTCATGCTTGGAATTGGCTCCCGCCAGAACATCGTCGACATACATAAAGTGCCGAATAAAATGGCTGGCTTTGGGAAACATCCGCTGGACATCTTCTGCCAGCTGCTGCAGGACTCGAATCGCCAGGAAAGGCGCACAGTTGACTCCGAAGGTTGCTGTTTTGAGTTCATAATCTCGGATATCACCTTTTTCATTCCGGAACGGAATCCGTTGAAAGGGCATGTGCTTTGGATCAACCCACATCTGACGGTACATCTTAGTAATGTTCGCACTAAAGACGTATTTGAAATACCGTCATTTCAAGATCTGAATCGTCAGATCGGATTGCAGAACGGGGCCAGCATGAAGAACATCCTTCAAGCTGGTTCCATTTGCTCACGGGTTTGAAGCGTAGAACACAACTCGAAGTTTTGTGGTGGTACTCTCCGGTTTGAACACAGCGTGAGCGGAAGGTAGTAATTGGGAGAGGTATGAGTCGGAGAAAATTCTTTCATATGTCCTAGATCCAGATACTTCTGACTCACTCAATCAAACTGCTCTTTTAAGGAAAAGTCGCTATTTCTAATGATTATCGTTCATAAGAAACTGAACCAAAGCAATGCACCTTGAGTACCCGAAATTGAATCCGAAATTCTTGGGGTCGCAGGACGATAGGGTTCCATATATTTTCCGCCTGCGTCGTTCGTCGTGGTTTGGCGAAAACTGCTTTCACAATAGGAATCCGACTATTTTACCAGCTTAACCTGTAAATCCTCCACCTCCCAAAACTTGGTGAGTAGTCTGTGCAAGGACTCGTCATTGACTTGGCTGCGTCGTGAAGGCTGCCAAGAGCCACAGAAATTTCGTATTCTCCTCATCAATACCGAAGTAAAATATCGGCTCCGATCAGGAGGATTCCGAAAGGACGTAAGCTGCAGTATCTAACTGAAGACTCGGTTTAGTAGGCGATCGATTCGAAAAGTGACATAGCTTGGTCGATTGAGCTGAAACCGACTGGCTTAGACTAGAAACTTGGGCAGCTTGATTGAAGAGGCGCTCGGGAACGAAAGTTGTCTCGGATCCCGAGTCGATCAGCGCTCGCGCCCGATAATTCGTGCGTCGATGCAGATGTCAACAACTGCTGTACCCAATAGAACTGATTGAGTACCAGAGGGGAAATAGCTCTGGACTATGGCGGCTTGTTCGTAGGTATTGTTGCTCGTGGGTCTGGCCGCCGCTGCTGGAGATTGCAAAGAGGTGGCTGTAGAATTGGAGCCCTCGGAACTAGGGGTGCTCGATGCAGCAGCGTATGATGCCCTTTCCAGGTAAAACATCAAGTTCGGCCCTACTCAGTAAAATAGCACACAGCGTCCGCACAGCGAAGATATTAGGTTAAGACGGTCACACTGGAGACGAAATCCTTGGGATACAGCTCTCAACCTTAATTTGTTCTTAAAGGTAGTGGAAAAAACCCTTGAAGTGGGTTTCGACTGGAAAGGACATTTTAGGAACCTGAGGAAAATACAGCAAAAAAACAATTTAATGGTTTTGTTTAATTTATAATATATTTAATTTATTTGTATGTATAGAGACTGTATTCTGTTTTAACTCTGGAGGGAATTCCGTATTTTTTGTGATTTAAGAGTTCATTAATAAAAAAATATAATAAAAAAAAACTAAAAAGGGCCCAGAGTAATCTTACCACCAAAAATTGCTAAACTATAAATGGCTATGCAAAAAAAACAACCCTTTTGTTGTCTTTGTTTTTGCTCTGGAAAGAAGGCAGTATGTTGAGCGACTTCAAACAAATTTGTTCTTTAGATTAAATTAAAAATGACAAAAAAAAACAGACCCAGAATAATCTGACCACAAAAAAAACCCAGCTAAGAAGCAAATTGCTAAGGTACATAAAATGTTTAATTGTGGTAGTTTCCGCTCTTCAGCGAGAATTGTATTTTTTAGCAATTTCAAAAATATTACATATTATACATAAAATATTAAATATTAAAGGAAGCCTAAAAAAAGCCAACTGTGAACATATGACAAATTTTGGTGGTAACTACTAACTTTGCGTCTGATTTCGTAAAAAAATTCAAGATCCGGAATGAATAGTTTTGTATAAAACTTCAGTGCAGGACTTTTGTTTATCGGCACTGTATTCGCTATTCCTATACCAAAATGCTTGTTTGATATGCGCCTGCGTAAGCGTGTGTGCAGATGTTATTTATGCGAGGCGGAAAACATATTGCCAGAAAAATCAGAGCGTCGACTTGGAGAACTCTAATGTACATATGTGCGTATGCCTCTGTGTTGATAAAGAGATAAATTTGCAGGAGTACGTATGTTTGTTTGGAGGTCTCTCCATGCAGAATAGCACGAAGCTGACCGAATAAATAATAGAATTGGAAAAAACAATTTTGGGGGAAATATTTATTGATATGAGGAAAGGTGGCGTTTTTTATATATTTCTTTATATATCTATGTATGTGGAATTATATTTGTTTTGAATCTATTTAGGTAAGTTTGCTGTGTGGTTGATATGTAAATAATTATGAAGGATTAAACATAAGGCTTTATTCAAATATTGCAGGTATATTGCGCGTTTATGTAGATGTAGATTATATATATATATATGTTAATATTTTTATTTGGGTGTATATGTTTGTGTAAATTTTGGATATGTTTTTATGTGTGTATAATGATGGAAAGATGCACGAATTATGTAAATTTAGCAGAGCTAAAAATACTTGCAGTTTTGTGGCCGGTAAAGGAACTTGTATACATATGTGTACATACCCTTGGACAACAGTAGTGCACAAAAAAAGAAATGTTGGGAGCCAAAGTACTTTTGAATGTTAACAATTTAAATGGATTTAATTGTACATTGCAGCTGGGCGTATGATATGCACGATCACTATTTTTCACACTTTAATACACAGAAAAAAAACGAGGAAGATGGAAAAATGTAACATGGCGACCTCGAAGAAAAATTGAAAGTCGGACCTTGGACTTTTAGCTAATGACACAGAAGCAAGACACTCGGAGTTGGTCTTTGGGATCTCTCTGTGTGATTACTAATTGTTGGAAAATGTAAGTTCGTACTTATCTTTTTAATCCGCAGTGCCGCGCTGGAAATTGTGATTAAGATTGATCCGGCTCAAAGGACCATGAAATGGAGGGGGCGGATTAAAAGCTATGATCGTGAGATCGGAAATTGTTTGGTTGCTGAAATCTCATTTACCTCTAAAAGTAAACTAATAAAGGGCCAACTTTAGGGAACACAGAGTGGTGAACTTCCGCGGCATGTAGGTAATGAAAGGGAGAGCACGAAGAGCGAGAGAGTGAGAGTGCGAGAGCGCTGGCTCCTCACACTATGCGCACAAATGGCGTTACTATGTAAATTTAGTGGGCGTATAAAAAAGCAGCTCGGAAAAGTATATAATCATACTGGATGAATATTAAACGAATTATTTTAAAAAAAATGTGTTTAATGATCTAAAACCTGTTGATTTTTATTATTAATTGAATTTCGCTGAGTTTATGACCAAGCTGCAGAAACAATTCGCGCTCGAAAACAAAAACCTGATGAGTCCTTTGATACCTTTTATGAATCGATTAGTAATCTAATAGATAAACTTTCAATTTATTTTACGGAAGACGAATTATTTGAAGTTTAGAGAAACTTGCTTGCTGATATGAAAGATAGGTAGCTATTTGAAGAAATATTCTACATTCAGAGAACATTTTCTGCAGGATGTGGGAAAAACATTCCGAACTCCAATGAAACCTAAAGAGGCGACTTACCGATTAAGATCTAAAAGGAAGATCAGCCGACTTAGTCTTGCAGTATTTTAGTTGTTATAAAGCCGTGGTATCAGAAGTTAAAACTGCAGATGATAAACCACATAAGGTCTGAGGAACAGTAAAAGTTACTATAAATTGAGGAGGAAAATGAAAAAAAAATTGAAATGAGGAAAATTTGCATGAGATGGAATTATATATCATTTCAACCACAGCGCAGAGGCTTATATTGGGAATAGATTTTGGGAGAACTTTCGAATTAGTAACAAAAATAAAGGGAGCCGTCGAAGGCGCTCTAGTCCTTAAACTTTCCGAGAATTCATATTCCCTCATTGAGATTCAACGACGAAAATTAGAAGCTTTAAAGGAATTGTTTCCCAATTTTTCGAAACAGGGCTTAGGGCGTACTTCCTTACTTAAGCATCATATAGATGTGGTCTAGCCGTCGAAAAAGTTCTTTATGCGGAGATCGACCGAATGATGGAGCTTGGGGTGATAGAGCCATCAAAAAGTTCCTTGAGCTCACCAATTCGAATGGCTATTAAACCGAACAAGGTACGGCTTTGTTTAAATCCGCGAAAATGAAATGATGCAACTAAAAAAGATACGTACCCGTTACAGAGCATTGACGGGATTTTCTATCGCTTGCCTAAGGTCAATATTATCAGTAAACTTGACCTTAAGGATAATTATTGGAAATTCAGTCACGGCTTTCACAGTGCTGGGTCGCGCGTTATTTCGATTTGTCGTAATGCCTTTTGGCCATTGTAACGCATCCTTCACTATGTGTCGCACCATAGATGATCTAATTCCTCCGGATCTCTGTAACTGCGGGCTTGGATATTTACATGATTAATCCATTGTTGCAGAAAACTTCGATGCCCATTTGTTTGTGCTTATCCGAATTGCAGAAAAGTTCAGTAAGGCCAACTTATCTTTAAACATTAGTAAATGTTAATTTTGTGTGACAAAAGTCAATTATTTAGGATACATCATCGGTGTGGGATTCCAATGGATCTTGCCAAGATATACTGTATCCTGTATAACTGGCCAGCTCCTCTTAATATAAAACAAGTCCGAGGATTTTTAGGTGAATGTGGCTGGTATCGCCGTTTTATTTAAAATTTCGCAGAATTGACTTTCCCATTATCGGAACTTTTGTCAAAGAGTAAGCCTTTTAAGTGGCTTACCTTTGCCCCCTACTGCATAATCCCGACTTTACACAGAAATTCTTTCATTTAGAAGTAAATGTAATCATGCCATTAACTTAATATTAATTATTTTTTTTAGTCTATTTCAACTTCTTCTGAGAAAATCTAAGCAAGCCAACAAAATAAAAATTTAAGAAAAGGACTCAACTGATTTTGCGGGATTTCAACACACACCGATCATACAAAAGTAACGTGATCCTGGCACTCAGACCTCTAGGACTTTACGCTCCATAAGAGTCGGTGAATGTCAGAGTAAATAGCTCTAATATTTTTGGCAATTATTTTATTGGATTTTTTATTAGAATAGAGTTGCAGAAAACAAGTCTGAATGAATGGGATAGCAGAATTGCTTTAGCCTGCTTCAAAACTTTTCATTTGTTGACAGCGATCGATCAAGGATTGCGTCATCAGAGTATTATGCGGGAAGTGAATGTTTAACTTTTCGGTGCAGCAGGTGGTTCTGTAAGTTCTGTAGGGTAGCATGCATGTGTTCGTGCGTGTTGCCGCGATTTTTGGGACATTTAAAGTGAATCCTTTTAAAGTTTGCATTCCTGATTTTTTAATACATTAAATTTTTGAAAATTCGCGTTGTAAAGACCTGTGAGACCTTTGAAGACTTCTGACTTTTTTCATCTTTATATTTTGTTATTAATTTTGGGCGATCAATGGTATTATAACTTAGCGCCCACCTATAATGTATGTAATAAGAAGATGCTTTTGGTACCGGGTATCTCAAAGTCAAACTTACTCGAATGTAGCTTCCTTACTGGTTTTCGACTCGCCTGATAATGCTTGTCAAGGACATATATATTTTACAAGACCGGCGTGTGTTCGAAGCCGGCAAAACTTAGTTAAGGCGAAGTCTAAAAAAATTTCTTTTAGATTCTTATTTAACTAGCTTATTAAGTTTTTATCCTTTTTATTTAATTGATACATTTTATAAAAACGGTCCAAAACTCGTTCGATCGCAGTTAACGAATAACAACTTTTTAGAACAATGCTACCCCCATCACATACACTAGTTTTCTGCAATAAAAAAGCGCATCTTAATTGCCAAACTTATGAAACTACTTACTATGACAATGCACTTCAAATATGTAATATTGTTTATGGACTAGGGGTCAGCGTGCCAGGTAAATGCTTTTTTTGACTCGGCTGTAATAAATAATTTCTCGGTATTAAACAAATCATTGTAACAAAGTGTTGTAAAAGCTTATATTTTTTTTAACCATCCAAATATGGCTAGATTATATTTATAAATTACACACATCCTTACGACTTAGATCTAAAACTAAAGATCATTGATCTCACACTTTCTTATCTCCCTCTCTCCCTCTTTAGCACCCTTCTAATTATAGGTGATGGCGTACTGTTTAATGAGTGGCCCTGCATCGTGGGGGTATTATGACAATGGAAAAGTAACAATAATAATAATCTACTGATTACAGCTAAAATAAAAACATAACTTTAACAATTTCCATCCTTGGGTTTTAACACCATTGTTGTTCAAAAAGGTGAACATGTATTGTTGTCCGCGCTCTGAACAACTTAAAGTACCACGCGCGGCTTTGTCAGGATATATGTATTTTAAGAACTCTTTAAAACCATATGCAAGCAACGCACAAAAAGTGCCACAAAATGGGGAATGTACATGTAATAAGACTCGCCGCCTATCAGTACGAGCTGGTGTGAGAAGTAAACATACACTGATATATGCAGTGTCCTCTTTTCATTGAAAGTTGTAACACCGGCATTAATTATATTTGATATTGTTTATTCACATTCGACGTTGTAGTTACTTAAAATTAACAAAGACTAAGTTAGTGTGGTGTGCGATCCACGAGATTCCG
>VNKC01002658.1:0-178767 GCA_008042775.1 Drosophila pectinifera
GTTTTTAGTTGGTTAATTAATCTGCATATTTAGTTTGGAAATTCAAGAAAATATATTTTTTGGCAATTTTTGACAATTTTAATGATGTAACCCCTTATAAAATTTTGAAAAATTGGCCAACATTTTTTTTCCGGCTTTTTTCAATATTTTATTCTTAAATAATTAAGATTTTAGCGGCGATTCGGAATATATATGGCATTTGGCTGTCATTCCATTTTTGGCCAAATTATGCTCTCCAGAAGACCGGATATTTGGGTCCTTAAATCGGACTTTTATATATCCTAATTTTGGGACAAATCAAAATGAAAAATAATCATAACTTGGCCAAAACAGCCTTAATTTCAAATCGGAAAGCATTTCTCTGCTAGATTTTATTCGTTTAATTAATCTGCATACCGAATTTAAAAATAAAAGAAATTAAAATTTTTTTCAATTTTTGACAATTTTAATGATGTAACCCCTTATAAAATTTTGAAAAATTGGCCAAAATTTTTTTTCCGGCTTTTTTCAATATTTTATTCTTAAATAATTAAGATTTTAGCGGTGATTCGGAATATATATGGCATTTGGCTGTCATTTCCTTTTTGGCCAAATTATGCTCTTCAGAAACCTCAAGTATGCGGATATCTGGGTCCTTAAATTGGCATTTTTATATCCTAATTTTTGGACAAATCAAAATTAAGAATAACCATAACTTGGCCAAAACAGCCTTGAAAACAGCGTTTCGGAATATATATGGCATTTGGCTGTCATTCCATTTTTGGCCAAATTATGCTCTTCAGAAGACCGGTTATTTGGGTCCTTAAATCGGCATTTTTATATCCTAATTTTTTCTTAGTTTTCATTCCTAACCACTTTGTTTTACTTTCATCTCACACAAATACCTTTCTAACATGTAAATGTAATCAAGACACGTTTACTTAAAAGAAAATTGCTTAGAAGCGCAAGGGCAATGTGATTCGTAAGCAGCTAATCGCGAATATTTAAGTTTGCTAATCTTGATTTTGTTTTTCAATTTTCTAAACTTACTTTCTGCGTTCCATGGCGCCCTCGTCGTCGTAGCGGTGCTTGATCTCGTCCAGATTGGAAATCAACTGATTGAAGGTCTCGCGATCAATGACCAAGCAGCTGACGCCGTCGGCGGATTCGCAAATAATGTTGGCGGTGCGCAGATCGTCGCTATAATAATTATAATATATTTTTAATTAGTAAGTAAATTGGTGATTAGTGAGATTAAAAACTCACCCCTGCAGGGCCTTCTCGCCAAAGAAGTCGCCCTTGCCCAGCATCCGGATGAACTTCTCCTCTTGGGTGTCCTGCTGCTTGATCGTCACCCGCACCTTGCCCTTTGAAATGATGAAGAAGGTATCGCCTCTGGCTCCTTGGCGCACAATGTAGTCGCCGCGCTCATAGTGTGTCTCCTCCAAGACATCAGAGATCTTGATGAGAGTGTCATCCGCCAGGTCTTTGAAGATGGGAACACTGGGGGGAGAAGACCAACCGAAAACCATTAGTTGCATACCGATATTAATCTCCTTTCCGCCGCAAAAATACAAAATAAATAGAAAGTGCTGTAATTTAGTGGTCGAGCCAAGAAGTTTCGATCTAGATAAGAGAATTCCTCGGCAATGGGAATGGAATCTACGGCTAGCCGACTGACCCACATCGATGTTCCGAGTCATCGCCGAACGAACTCCTCCCATTCTGTTTCTCCCTCTGGCTGCACACACATGTATCTTGAAGTTGCAGCTGCAGTATCTTGCATCCGAATCTGAATCTTTGATCTTCATCGTCGTCATTATCCCCATACCCATTGCACTTTCATTTTCTATGCACTTTTTTCCGCTTTTCCGCCTCTTTTCGTATCTGGAATAGGCAACGAGTCCATATGACTGAGGCCTCAATTATGGTTTGTTTTTTTATTATTATTATTTAGCAGTTTCCTACGGGCGACCAATTAAACGCGATTAATTCGCCGGTCACTCTGCCACGTTGGGGGAAGGGAACTGGACTTGGGGCTGGCTGGATGTGGAAGCTGCAGCAACAAACTGGTTGCCAAAGTCATTTGAAAAGAAATTTCTATGCGTTCGTTGGCCGCAGTTTGTTTGGAGCCTGAAGTTTCGACTCAAGTGAGTTTTCAAGATTGCAAGATTGAGTTTGAGTTGAGGCATTGCACGTCATACGAACGGACGCCCATGACCATGACGATGACTATGATGATGATGGCCACGTTGTTGCACCTGAAGAGTTGCCATCGATGAGGCTGCCTCTCTGCCTCTGCCCATTTGCTGGGTGAAAGTTACTTTACTTTTTACCAAATAGACAAAAAGAAAAACCTTGCACGATTTACAAATTGAGGAAAACAATCCTTAAGCCAAGCGATTTTTACATTTTTGCCATTACGGGTAATGGCCATACATGACGGACTCCAGACAGCGGACTCCGCTCGCCGGTATTGATATAATTAAGTGCAAATGAACATTAATTACGCCCAAATGGCAAATAACCAGTCGGCTCTATCGCCAAATCCCAGCACAGCAGCTTCACTTCACAGGCGGCGAGAGCCTCATTAAAATTCACATTAAGTGTGCAGACTGGCGATTGGCCATGGGGTAGGAAGTCTGAAAGTCTGAAAGCCTGGAGGTACCCACCTCTTGAGGAAGTCAGTGTACTCGGCCTGGCGGATCAGGCCCGTTCGCATCATGATGGTCTGGAAGCACTGGCGCTCGATGGCCCACAGGTTGCACTCGGTGATCGCTGTGATGGTCGCAGTTCGCTGGCAGTTGTATAGGATGGCCAGTTCGCCGAGGACCTTGGCGCCCGAGAGGGTCGAGAGGTATTTGCCCTCGCGGGATACCTCAACGCGGCCATCTGCAAGAAAGAGGAGGTTAATTAGTAAGATCAATATTGAATTATCAAGGAATATATACCCCCAGGATCGGTTTAAGGTAAGGAATAATATTCCCTATATTTAATATCAAGTAAAAAGATTTGCAGGGCATTCTACTTCTAGAGTTACAAGGGATCTTCAACGTGTTCAAGGAGCCTTCCTTCTTCTCTCAGCCCTTACCCGGTGAAGTCTTCACTTCCTCTTCCTCCTGACCCCCACTGGACTGATCCTTGAGATTCCCCGTGCGGCGACGTCGGGCATAGGTATGCACGGGCACGATGAGGCGAGGACGCGGAATGCAGAATCCCTCGCCATTGAGATCCTTGGAGCTGCCATTGCTGCTGGCAGCGGGTGAGATGCGTTCACTGAAGGGACTCTTCTGACGAATGTCCTTCTCCTTCTCCTCCTCCTCCTCCAGCTTGAGTTCCTGGACAGCCTGCTCCAGGCTGTGGCGTCGCACCGATGAAGTGGATTCCCTGGGCCGAGCTATACTTCTGCTAAACGAAGTAGACTGGCCATTGGGCAGCCGAATGGTGGCATATCTCTGGACGGAGGTCTGGGATCGGGCTAGTGGCTTGGTTACTACCCGCTTGGGTGGAGCCGGAGGTGGTTCCCTGGGCGGAGGCGGCGACATCAGCCTCTGCGGCTGCTGGCAGATCACCATCTGATCCTGGTCATCATCGGCGGCCGAGGAGAATGTGGAGTATGTGGCGGAGGAGCCACTGTGGCTGAGATTCTTCTGCGATTTATGGAAGACCTTCGAGGGCGACGACCTCAAGGTGGCATAACTGGGTGGCTGTTGCATCATCATGGTTTGGGAGCGACGCAGGGAGGGTGGCTTCACCGAGAGCTGTTGCCGGGGACGTGGTAGCTTCGCTCTTTCCGTGGGATCCAGGACGTAGTGATTGACAGCGGGTGTCGTGGCCTCTGGCGGTTGTCCCAGTTTCTTTTTCTCTGCCTCCTGAAGTTCCTTAATCTCATGATGATCCTGCTCCTCGGAGACCCAACCATTGTGCTGGTGGTGATGCTGCATGGCCGATGGCCTGTAGCCATTGAGCTCCTTGATGGTGCTCACGATGCACTTGTCCCGCGACTGCTGGGACTGCTGCTCCAACTGCCGGATATTCTCCAGGGCTATCTGGTACTTGCTCAGGGCAGAGATGCCCTCGAGCAGGAAGCTGCCGCTGCCCGCCGAGCTGCTCTGCCGGCTCAGCTTCGAGGGGGATCGGGTTAGGGTTGAGTAGGCAGACTGGGTCTGCACCTGGGGCTGGCTATGGGTCTGGGTCTGGGCCTGAGTGGCAGCCCTTAGCCAGTTGGCCTCGTAGAGCGCCCCCATGGCACTGCTGCCTTCCAGCGAAAGACTCGCGTCGACGGCTTTGCCCGGATAATGTTTAATTTTCATTACGAAACACACACAACACACAAAAGGCGGCGGCGGTGTCTTTCGGGGTTTGTTTTTTTAAATTTCACCTGACCAGCGCCAGCCAGCGACGTGCTTTGTTTCCGCGCTTGTCTTAGCTCTTCGGCTTAGTTTATGTTTTTGTTTTTCTGTTTGGGCGGCGTTGGTTTCTTCGAGTCTTTTGCATAACTCGCGCGGAGCTTTTTGAAATTTCGCGCACGGAATATTTGACGAGTCACACTGAGGAGGCGATGGTTAAAAGGCCTGTAAAGCGGGTAACAATTTGTATTTTGTATTTGTTATTTATTTATTGTTATTGTTATTGCAAAAGCCATACGCTTGTGGGCTCTTTTGGTAGCGGCTGTGGCTGTTTCAGTCGCTGATCGCTGTTTATATCGCTGTTGTAAACTTTCCTTGTTTTTTTAGCAACTTGCCACACGTTTTGTGCATTGATTTTTTGTTTATGGTTAGTTGATCCTACCAACTTTGACAAAGTTGCATGGTACAGTGGCTAGCAAAGTAATAGCATTCAATGAGATCACTAACAAGACCGTAAAAAGAAGCAGTATCTAAATTATATCCCAAAAACCCCAAACCTCAATTTCAAAATAACAATAACTTGGCCAAAACAACCTTAATTTTAAATCGGAAAGCTTTTCTATGTTGGATTTTATTTGGTTAATTAATCTGCATACCGAATTTAAAAATCAAAAAAATTAAAATTTTTTTTCAATTTTTGACATGAATTTTTAATGATGTAACCCCTTATAAAATTTTGAAAAATTGGCCAAAATTTTTTTTCCGGCTTTTTTCAATATTTTATTTTTAAATAATTAAGATTTTAATGGCGATTCGGAGTATATACGACATTTGGCTGTCATTCCATTATTGGCCAAATTATGCTCTTCAGAAGACCTCAAGTATGCGGATATTTGGGTCCTTAAATCGGACTTCTATATATCCTTACTTTTGGACAAATCAAAATTAAAAATAATCATATCTAATTGAGATTTTAACGGCGATTTGGCATATAAACGGCATTTTGAAATCATTCCATTTTTGGCCAAATTATGCTCTCCAGAATTTCTTACTTTTCATTCCTAGCCACCTCGTTTTATTTCCTTCTCACATAAATACCTTTTTAACATGCAAATGTAATGCCTGGCCAAATAAAGTTGTATTCCGATCCCAAAGAACCACCTTAATTATAGTATTGTAGGCTGACAATCTCAGAATAAATAATAAATCTAAATAAAATAAATATATAATGCAATTTTTTCAGAACTGCCATCATTTTGACCAGTGTTGTGCTGAAATCTCGACCGGATTTTGGGGAATTACGCAGGAAAAAGTTGTTGTCTTGCAACAACGCCACAAAAGCAATTTAGCTTAAGTTGCAAATTAATTTCGGCCAATTGTTTGTTAGCGGCGTGTGAATGAGCGAGTCGCGATTTGCTTTTCACGTCTTTAACTTCAGCTGCCAGCTGCGAATGCAGCGAAAACTCAATCATCGTCGACAAATTAGCAAATAAGCCAATAATTGTGATTGAAAGTGGGGAAGAAGTGACAATTGGCGATATTGCCGCAAGGTAAACAACAAATAAATGAAGGCGTTTCCCACAAAATGAGTGACGTAGTCGCCGCAGACTTAACCAGAAAACCAAAAATAAATAAACATTGCCACCATCGGTGCTGGGCTCGAAAAATGGAGCGTGACTCTGAATTGGAAGGGAATTGTTGACGGTAACTCCCAGGGATGTTGCCCAACGATTTGTGGATCAATTTACGCTAATTGATGGAGCAAACTGACGCAAATGAGATCTTGAAAGCCCGTCCCTAGTTTATGAATTGACTATGACTCATGTCCTATTTGGGGATCTGCGGGCGATCCATCAAATATTTATTTAGAGGGATGCAAATGTGAGTTGAGTCACTTGAATGTCATAGAAAATAGTATAATTTATAAGGGGAAGTTATAAAGAAAGGAATTTGGGGGTGAGTTCAATAAATACTGGGTTCAACTGATCTAAAATATTAAGTAAAAGTGAACAGAGGGGCATTACATATTTAATATTTAATCATATTAATGATGATAACCAGGAACAGTACGAATTTTCATGGCTTCTTAGTTAAATAATATATATAGGTAAAAAGCGAGATTTATAAAGTTCTTTGAAATCTAGTCACATTGTATAATTAAAGCTATCTTTGATAGTCACCAGTAAGAAGACAGAAATCTAGATAGCACCAGGTGCTAAGAGAATCATAAATATTTCTACGTCAACACAAATCACATGTCGGCCGAAGTTTCGATAACAAAACGGCAACATTTTCTGAATAATAAAGCTGAATACCCACAAACCATCTATTGTTATTAAACGTTTAGTTTTGTTCGAGTAAATCAAACAAATGGCATTTTCTTTCCCACAAAAACTAATTGTTATTGAGTGTGGAGGATGCTTTCAAGTAACAAATTCCTCCATCTGCTGTCTGCTATATCTGCGATCCAATTGAACACACTCAATTGTGAGTGAACAAACAACACACAAACACAACACCGGCGACAACAACAATTACGAGCTGTGATCACAAATGCCCAAACAGTGATCACCTTCGCAGCGCCGCCATTAACATGATCAATCGCAGAGTAAACAAAGAGCGACCCGACGCTCGGTCTTGTTGAACTATTCTCGTAACTAATAGCAAATAAATTACCCTGCACAAGGTGTTTATTTACGTAAAACGAGTGAACTTCCTACGAAGCGGAGAGACCCGGCGACAGGCCAGAGAATCCCGAGAACCCCTTATCACTACGTGCGGCGAGAACAACACGTGCTCGGGGCTTTTACACAGATAAGACCGGCACTGATTGTCAGCAGAGACAACCAAAAATTTTAACACTCCGCTGGGGTATTTTTCCTAATTAATGGTTGAGTTTCCTCCAAAAATATGCCTGTGGAAAGCCGCCAAGTATTTTGGGGTTCAACGAGTTCACCGGGGGTCAGGGTTCGACTCGTTTGCTGGCCTGGCTAGTGGTTAAAATGCGGAAATCCGTCAGGCCCAGCTGAGCAGCCGAACAAAAAAACTCGAAAAAATATGTACAAATTGAAACTGCAGACATTTTCGCAATAGCCAGGGTCTGACTGGCTTCGGGCCTTAATGGATGAATGTTGGAGAGTGCTGGCTGGCTGGCAAGGTCAGCCAGTGTCTGTGGAACCGCCGATTTGAATACAATCGCCGAGCGGGAAACGAGAATCCGCTAAACAAACAAAACAAAAATACACTACTTTTGCACAGAGAAAAACCCATAACAATAATAAAAAACTGATAATGGACTCACTTATCAATTTATGAGCCTTGAATTCGGGTTATTCATTCATCGAAAATAATATTTTCAAAGAAAAATATATTTTCTCACAATTTTTCTTGCTACAAATTGAATATGGTTTTTTTCGTGAAGTGCTTAATGGCATTTTGAGTTTTGGAAGTCGACTATTAATAGCAGCTAACGGATCTCCAGAGCAGGGTTTTTAAGGAAACCTCGATTAAAGCCAAGTTAGTCACAGACTGAAGCTTGTATGCCAAGGGCAGCGGACTTGGATTCGGATTCGGATTCAGTCCGAGTCACTCTCGGTTTTGCTTGGCAGCTCTTTCTTAATTATACACACAAAACATGGTTTGGTTTTTCGCTCCCGCCCTTTTGACTGACAATTATGGCCAAAAGGCTAAAAGCGGCAATGGCTTAGTCACTCTTTTTGGCCGTCATGACCGCATTTTGAGACACAGACGAGATCTGCGATCTATCTGCTTTGCTTGTAAATCATCATAATAAATATTTATGGCTACAGCTGTTGCTTGGTTTAATGAAGAAAGTTATAAAAGGCACCTCCTAAGAAATTTTAAAAATAAATAAAAATAGCCATGAATGAGGGAGGAGGAGACAAGAAAGATCAATGATCAATCTTTTGTGTCTACAATTTAGATTGTAGTCAAGCAAGAATCGAAATGGGAGTGAGTCTCGAGAATCAGTTATTATTCCGGCAAGTCTGCGAGCGTGCGGTTCCGTTCTCTCTTTGTTCAGGTTCGATTTCGTACATATAATTAAATATTCCGCGATAAAGCTGACAAACGAGACAATCAAGTGATCTATATATACATAGGGTAGGGTTCTTGGGACGGATTCGTGATGGAATCCAAGCTCAAGTAGCTGATTAGATTGAAGAGATCAATGGGGCGAAGCGGTTCTTCTTCTGGCACCAAAAACGTTCATAACCCTCAACTTATTTCTTACTCAAACGAAGAGCCTTGAGTGGCTTTTAAATTAAGTAAATTAACATAATAAAGTGCCAATAGAAATGCCTATGGAAATTGTCTTCTTCTGACTTGCTGTCTTTGCATCATTAACTTTCGATTAATCAATATATGAAATGGCTTCTGGTGGTGTTGCTATAATTGATTAATTAAGATCTCTTCTCTTTTCTTGAACATAATAGGAAACCCATATTATTACAGATATTCGAAATATTATAATTAATATATAATCATATAATTTCTCAGCGGTTTTCTTCTCAAAAAATTAACTCAATTTTCCCTTTAACAGGCTGGCAATTTGTTCCACTTGTTTGTGATCAATTCTGCATTAAATTCCCCAAAGATCTGGTTACTTTCCCCTCTGGCAATCACTATTAGGTTGTATTATCTAAATTAGTCTTAAGAAGAAGCTACCGAAACCGCTCCAGTTTTTAGGGTCAATTAGAGACCTCTTCTGGTGGTTCGGACCCAGTTTCCCAATGATCTTGTGATCCCTCTGGCAATCATTTTCCACTTTTCGCCTATTATATTACTCAATCAGGCAGTGGAGCGAGCGGAGCCAGTGGTTCACTTGGCATGTCAAAAGGCAAAATGCAAAACTCGTTGGTTGGGTTGGCTTTAAAAGTGAGAGTGTGGGCCCCTTGGTTCCGGAGCCAACCCCGCGGTTCCAACCGGTCTGTTTCCCTTACTAACTACTTAACTACTAACTTGATTTAACTCAGGTTTAACCCCACGTTAGGCAGAACAAAAGAAGTCAACTGAGACGAGGCGGCAGGTGTGAGACCTGATTTCAGGGCATGACATTAGCACAGAGATGCTTTTTTCCGCCATTCTCATTATCATCTTTTGCTGGCCTTTGACTGGGATTCTTCACACGATTTCTAATTCTTCTTTCTCTAGTTAGTAATTCTTTTTACATTACATTTTCCGCTGTTTATGAATTTCGGCATATTTCAAGTGAATTTCTTTCATTTTTTGGGCCATATCGGATTCTGTTGTCGGGTTTCGGGTTCTCACATTCTTGCACGATCGAATCAAAGTGTTGACATTTGGCATTATACAGTCTTGGCTGCTTTATAATTTCTGTATTCCTACACCATTATTTTCTGTTTCTGTTTCTGCTTCTTTTTGGGTTTAATTTTCGGACCAATGACCGAAGACAAAAAATACAAATCAACGGAGCAAGTAACAGCAACGGCAACAAAAACAACAACAGCTGCTGCTGCAGAGGAAAACCACAAACCGGAATTCTTCAAGTGATCTTTTTTCGTTCAATTCGAATTCGAGAAAAGAGCAAAAAACAATCCAAGAGTCTCGGCTTTCAGTGTCTCATTCTTCGCACATTTACTTGACTCGTTTAGCGTTTTTTTCCTTTACTTAACAGACGTATTTAAACAATTCACTTTCACTTTCTTAATTCACTCATTTGTTATTACAAGAATTTCCCAGTGTAGTTCAAAGAAATTAACACGGATTTTTCTGGGCCTGGGGAAGACCGCTGTGCCGTGTGCGGTTTTGTTTATTCATATATTTAGTAGAACAACTACCGCAACTAGAGCTATTTATATGTGGGCATTGTTGGAAAATAGCGCAAAGGCAAAGGCGGCATCTGTTACAGAAATGCCATTGTAACTGTCCGGAATGTGTTTTATTATAACTCGCGGCCGCGGGGGCTCTCCTCTCGATTTCGCAAATGCAATATGCAAAACTGAAGCCCAAGAACCGTAACACTCACGGCAAAAAACACACACGACGAACGAGCAAAGCCGAAGAAATCACGAAACGAAACACGAAGTGGGAGTAGTTGCGATTTAGTCCCTTGTAACGCTTGTAAAGTACTAAAAATCCAGGTGCATTTAGTTTCGCAGCCGAGCGCGCATGCGCCTCACACGTTTTCTCGCTGCGCCTCCGACCGGACGAATGACGAGCGGATTGCGAGAGATCGGCCGACGGAATACGAGTATTATTATTTATGCTCAGGCATTACTCACTCGCTTCCAACTGAGAGATATGGGGGGAAAAACGAAAAAGAGCGAAACGTACACAGTGGAAAAAACCAACACAAATTATATCAATATCAACAAGTAAGACAGCTACAGTCGTGTGTGCTTAAAAATCCTTAAAGTCTAAAACTCCCATTTTTATCGTCCGCGTAAATGTATCTATTTCATATCTATTTACTTTACGTTTTTAATGATTCCTGATATGTATATATTTTTGTTCTCTGTATCAGATAGTGGGAGAGAGATAATACAGCAGCTGGGCTGGTCGCGCTTTGTTTTGTTCGTGGGTGAGAGAGCCAACGATCGAGAGATCTTTCCATATGTATGTATGCGTGTCTGGAGAGAGCACTCTCTGAGAGAGCAAGTTGAAAACATAGCCGAAACATAATACACACACAATAACACAGGTATAAGACTGAACAAAAACAAGTGCTGTACACTGATCGAAAATATATAGTATCTTGATACTTATTTACAGAATTTAGAAGAAGTTCTACTGATATAGTGAGGTTTGAATTCTCAAAGCTCGACTAACTTTAATGAAATAATAAACCCAAAAACGGTAAGGGGATTAAAAGAATATATATCTAATATAATACTTGAAAAATGTAAATTTAATTTCTAATCAAATAATTTATTTTATTATATATATTTTTCTAGCTATCGATCAATTTTCCCTGTGTAGGTATAGGGTACATGCGAACTGGTTTGGTCATAAGTGACATGCCGATTCGCTACGCAAAACCGAAGAAGAAATACAAACGTTATCTTCCGTAGAAAACGTAACAATTCATAAATGGAACAATGAATACGCAGAAATAGGTTATAGATTAAGTCCAGTGACCTCATACACAGCCAGCGGAGTGAAATCGAATCAAATTCTGAAAATATTGCCTCAATTTTAAATAAAATATTTATTTACTTTGACTAGCGGCTAATCAGCACGAAAGTTTAAAATAAATCAGACATTATGGCCCAAGATAGTGGAATTGTATATCAATCAGAACGGAATTCTTATCACGCAAATATGTTTGATTATTTTAGGAATTTTTACAGGGCATTGAACAATATCAGCCAGGCCGGAACCTCTGCCAAATCTGCTGAACATCTGGGGTTTCTCTCTCCCTGAAGCATCTCAGATGCGATATGAAGATGAGGTATCGTATGTGATATGGACAGATGCCGTGACATCTGTTCGTCGGATCGAGTACGGACATCGCCGAGGCTTCAGGTTAAGGAAGCGGAAAATCTCAGGCCATGTTGATGTTGCAAGCAAGCAAGATTGAGGAAGCATCCGCTCTTCGCATTCATCTCTTTGCCACTTGTGGATACTGCATAATATTCGACGACGCTTGATTATCATCTTTATTACTTTTGGAAGCATGGCTTTGGGTGGCTTTGGGGTCCCAGCCTCGGGTCTCAGTGCAATTAAAATGCTAATGTTAAGTACGTAAATGAAGTCGCCGACTAATTTAACACGAGAGGCGCACGCTCGCTCAGACAGAACCCAAGCGAAAACCAAACCCATTTCGAACAAATATTTAGCCATGGAGTTGAAGTCAAGAGAGCCCGTAGCACACCCAGAAATCAAGTAAAATAAATCCAAGACAAACGCAGAAACGTGCAAAAAACTATTAAACAAAATGCTAAGCGAAAAACCGAAAGGAAAAACCCCGCACTGCCGCTTGGGCATTGTTCGCGAGTCAGCCACAGCCACTGACATTTCGCCGAACTTCTTCTCCTCCGGCAGCGGCGTGGGTGTGACCATAGGTCTCCCCCAGACCTGCATCGCTCACAGTCCCAGCCCAAAAGAACTCAGGTATTTCACATTTTCTGGTCAAGACACACACGTGCAGTTTATCTGCCACAACGAGTTGCCACGATCTTGGCGGGGTAACGTTAAAAGAAATAAGAAGTAGAAGGAAAATAAGGAAAATAGGTGGGCGAAAAAGTAAGTAAGGTGAAGAGAAACAAACTGGAAAATATAGAAAGACCGATAACAAAACTAGTTGATTTTCTAGAAAAATATTCAGATTTTTATATGAAAATACCCCTTAAAAAAAATAATGCTAGCTATTAAATAAGTTCTAACTGTTCTAAATACTTTTAGTTTTCGATGAACTCGAAGTATTATTTATTTAAAATTATAGGTTTTTAAGTACACCTATAAAAATATTGTTTAACTTTTTTTTAGAAAAAATATATAACCAGCTGATGACTCAGTTTTTATAAGAATTTTGTGGGGCAAACAAAAAAAGAAAGACTGCAGCAGGTCGCAAGACATTTTGTTCCTCAAATGTCAGTTTTACTTGCATTTTACACAAAAGTGATTGCCTACTTTTAGGCTGAAAATATTAAGCTAAGCACTCAATATCCGGAAAATATTCATTTAACTTAAGAGGGGAAAAGCTTAAAGAAATTAAATGAGTATATGCCTATATAACTTTCAATGAAATCCCCTCACTTATTTTAAGTCTGGTACTCACCTTCCATGACATAGACAATGCTGCCGACATCGCCCTCCTTGATGATCAGATTCTTGGCTGGATACTTCACCGGATACATGCAGTCGACGATTTCGCGTATCTGCATCAGATCCAGATTCTTCATGAAGTCATTATCCAAAATGGCAGACTTGATAAGTTCACGGGAGCTGGAAGCAACGATTCAACGATATACACTCAATTAGTTTTTTGGATATTAAAAATGGCAAGAAGCTGTAACTGTCAGTGGCCTGGGCACAGGCAAGAGTCCAATTAATTTTCCGATCGACACATATAAATCGTTTTATCTTGGCCAGCAACAAGTTGTGCCACCAAAATTATGGCCCCCTTTTTGGTCTTTTTGTGTTGTCTCGGGTTTTTCTTTTTCATTTTTAATATATCCAATATCGCATCGATGGATGTTGGCATGCGCGCAAATCGACCGATATGAAATTAATACAAATTTGAAAATTGTATGCTTTGGCTTTGGCTGCAGAGGAGGCGCGGGGGAGCCCGGTCCGCGGACCACAAGTCGAGCCATGTCGGCACTGCCTGTAAATGTCAAATGACTTTATCTGTCAGCGAACTTGACAACTGGCCCGGGCCAGCGAAACAGTAATGGGAATAGAAAGAAGTTGGGGGCTCGGATATAAATTGGAAGCTAGAGCCTGATCTCGGTTGATTAATTAAAGCCAGTCAGACACTGTGGGCCAGTGTGACCAGCGGTGTGTGTGAAGCAAGTCACAGGATGTGTTAGTTAAACTGTCACATTAAACATTTAATGACAGTAACAATTAAAAGATATATGTAGATAATATGTTCTATAATGCTCAGTACATAAAGTACTAACTAACCAAGATAATTATTTTGTATTTGAAATTGTTTAATTTATTAAAACGTCTAAATCCTTTAACTATTTTCAGAATTAACCAATTTACCCAGCGATATTTTGCCCAACGATCAACGAGTTAATCACGAAGGCGTTGGCATACGCTGTCGTCGTCGATGGGGTTGGGGCCAATTTGTAAGCCTCGTTTTTGGCAGCGATCCGAGTTAAGTTTGGGAAGTTGCTCAGATGAAAAATAACCCGCTGCCTGACTGCCCCGAAATGTGGTGATGAGTTACCTCCTCTGTTGAAAGAGGAAAACTGCACCGAACTCAGCCCGACACCTGTGGCGCCCGTTTGGCGGGTATACCGCATAACTCTCACAATTAAAATTTAATAAAAAATAATACAAAATAATAAAATATGTGCAAAAAATAAGTGAACCGTGTCTTATCGATACGCTGGTCACGACTAGTGGGTCTAGGAAGCGACTATGTGTAAAAACATGCTAAAGTATTAGATTTCAACGCTCCAAAAACCCCAAAAAAAAACCGAAACAAGTTCCCCTAATGGAGTTGAAACCAAAGAAGAAGGAGGAGGCGCTACACTCAGAGAAAGCTAATTAAACTAGTAGCAATAGTTTTTTTTAAATCTTTTGAAAAGCAATCAAAATCCAAATATTAGAGATAAGACAAAAAGGTATATAATAAAAAGGTTCTAAAAATATTAAAATAGAATACAAACTATTGAAGCTTTAAATTTTAGTAAAGCTTAAAAAAACATCAAAGTACAGAACTAAAATATAAAAAATAGTACGAAATTGTTACTAGAATAATTACACAGTACTAAATACAAACGTTTTTTCTGCAAATAATTTCTAGAACAATAACTATGTATCTCATTTTTTTATTTTATTAACTAAAGCTACAATTATTCGCCCAAGTGTAAAAGAGTGGCCCGGAGGTGGTGGGTCGTCGCTTTCTGGTGTTTGCCCCGTGGGGTTTTTTGCCAGCGGAGCACTTTTTTATATGCCTAAATTAACATTTTCTTGGTTGCACCACGCAGATACGCATGTGGTGCCACAATGGAGGTGGTGCAAGTGGTGCCAGTGGTTCGAGTACGAGCCAAAACAATTAATAGCCTCAATTAGACCTACGGGGCTCGGCCGGATCGCCTCAGCGTTCCAGTTGTCGGAAGCTATAACCATTCAAATGGCTATATTTGTGCGTAAATTCAATTTGAAATGTGTGCCAAGGCATCGGGAATGAGATTCGGCTGCACCTTAGGAGACACGCACAGGCACAAAAAGTGCTACATAAACTTTTTCATATAATATTGATTTAAAAAATAATTATCTCTGTATCTTATCTTAAGTTTTAGTAGCAATTAAGCCAAACTACTTTGATCTTAAGTAATATATAAATTCTTTGCTATATAAAATAATCTTAAAATAAACCCCTTTTCATGTCAATATTTTTGTTCTCTGCACAGGCTGTCCCCAGAGATATCTCTCGGATACTTGGATCGCCGATCTGTTGCGGGTGCGTTCACAAACCGCTGGAAGCCGAATTGAAAGCGCAAATACTTGGCGGCAAAGAGATCTATTTGCTGACAATTACAAAGCCGAGTGGCGTCTCAGTCGGGGAATTGAAAATGAAAAATGGAAATTGCGCGTAGATGTCAGCGCCAATGGAAGCGAGATTGGGTGGGGCCTGGCTCCGACCCGCTCCCAGCCGCACAATCTACGTTGCCATGTTGTTTGAGTTGCAATCAAGGCCCAGAAAACGGCCAAAGGGGAGGAGACTCGCACGGCGATACTTCGGTGGCTAAGTGAAATGAAAAATTGCGGGCCAATTTGACGATGTTGGACAAATTAAATAATGTGAGACGTAGTTAAGCTACCGGGTAATATATAGGTTTAAATTAATATTATATAATTGCAGCTATTGAATAGGAATTTCAACAGTTCCTAAAAATTCGAAATACCAATATTAATATTAATAATCATTTTAATCATTTTAAGCTTTGAAGAATATTATTGTTTTATAGTCGTACTCAATTATTATATATTATATTTTTTAGAAAAAGAGTTGTAAAGTTATATGAAAATAGAAAGAATTTTAAATCAATTTGCTAACCTAATATTAAAAAAAAATTAAGGTTAAAACTACATAAATCAATATGTCTAGTCATTTAAATATTCCTTCTAAACCCTATTACACTCCTTTAATCCTACACCTCAAAGCCCAAACCCAAACTCCCTTTATTTCCTCCTGTACTTTGGAATAATAACCCCCAATTAAATTCAAAACTCCTGAATAAGTGACGCCTTGTCATCTTAACAGTGGACACATGTATGTGCAACATGTGGCAAGTTCTAAAGCGACCCCCAGTCACTGAAACCCCCTATGCCCCTCGCCAATCTCCACGGACAAGGCAAAGGCAATTTTCGCACAATTTTGTGGCATTATTTATTAGATGGCCCTGTTGAAAGCCAAGCGGGCGACAAGCTGGTGTAAAATGGTCACAGAATGGACACACAGATGCTTGGGTGCAGACCCAACCCCAGTTTCGATCCCGATGCCGTAGATTTGGCCAAGTATACATAATATCTGGCGGTGGTGGTGGCGGTGGAGGCCTACGGCGCTTTTGATTTATGCCATGCAAGTGTCAAAAAATGTCCTGTTGCACACACAAGCGTCGCCCCGTCGCCGCCGGCACAGATTTTGGTCAGAGATAAAATGGACCTCGATTTGGCCGGCTCCAAAAATCCAGACGCTATAACCAAGCACCCGCCCCCGGCCGCCTCTCTCCACCACGGTCGCCAAACCAAATAAAATGTTTGAATTGCAATTGAGAATTCGCGAATTGCCGGCGATTTTGTGTGATTGTGTCAACAGCGCCAGCTTGGGGTCATAAAAATGGCCGATTTAAACAAATTTGCGGCATTACTTAGTGTCTGATATGTATTCAGATTAAATTGAGCGTAGAAAAGGTAAGAAATTATGAGATATTCACATTGGTCTATCCCGCAGATCTGGGCGATTGTTTAAATATAGACTCGAGGCTTGAAAATAATTAAATTTATATAAAGTACTTGTATAATTTCTTAATAATATTCTAATCAACAAAGATGTGCATTTATATTTAGACAAATTAATTAAGAGATTTTTAAAACTTTCTCAAGGGACTAAAGCCAACTTAAAAGATGTCTAAATTACCTATGTGTTATCAAAACAATAAACATTATTATTTTTAGAATCGAACGGAAAATACTGTGTCTAATTTTACTCTCGACTTTTCCACCTTGAATAAAAAACCCCTCTCTTTGATATATAAAAAGAAACATTTCTTTGTTTGTTTATCAACAGCAGCCATAAAATTTTAAATAGATTTTTTCCGGCTTACCCCGAGAAACATCTATAAATATTTCAAATTCCACGGGATAAAATATTGAAAATTATATGTTAAACAACATAAAAACCATAACAATTAAATAAATTAATATTTTGCGACAGCGCGTGTCGCCATTTAAATGATCTGTGATCGTCTTCAGGAAACATCACCCCGTACAAAATAAATATTATAATAACAAATATTTATGTTTCTTATGCTTTTCAGCGCAGACCATGAAGTGGGGGAAAGCAGCAGTTGGCCAAGAGCAACGACTTCCAGTGGGCCGACAGCAGGCAAGTGTGAATAGAGCCGAGTCAACAGATCGAGCCACCCACGCTATTTCGCAGTTCTACTTTTATACACATATCTTAATTTACAATTCTAGACCGGAGACTGCAACGAATCGAATTTTGCATGAATAAAAAATAGGAAAAAATCCCCCGAGAGAAAGAGACGTATGTGACGCAATGTAGCGTGAGTTGTTTGCCAATTGGCAGCCTTTCAGTACTCATCTTTTTTATTCTATTTTTCAGATTTCTACAGATTTTAATATCCGAGTACTGACACTGACCAAGGCCATTGAATGGGCGGCGAAGCGACTCAAGTTTAATTCGAATAAAATTTTGTGGCGACAGTTCCCTGCTCCCAATATTTGCTGATTAAAATCACCGCCATGACGCTTTTGCCCGATCATTATCGCCTCGTCTATATAGACTCTAGACAGTCGTATATGCAATGCAGGGCTAATCAGCGGAGAGCTAATGATTAGGTTGAACTAATTTTACTCGAGAAAAATCGCTGCTAAAAGATTATGGCTTCTATAAATGCAGTCAGAATTCTCCAAATGGAAACTAACTAGGAAAAGCCATAATCTACAGTGTCAAAATATTAGGGACACTACAAAAATCTTAAATGTATTTGAATTCCCTAAAAATGGGGAATGTTTCCTTATAAAAAAAATAACTAATGTATACTATAATTTAAATATATTATTGCACTCTTTTTAACTTCTTTTTAAAGGCCTTCAAAACCCTTTTTCGTAAAGTAAAATTCTTTAAAGCAATTCCTCCTCAATCCTTAACCTTTCTATCACTTTCTTGCTAAAATCACTCTAATAATATATAATAGGAAATATTATAAATTCCAACTCACCGCTCATCCTTGTCGTATTTGGGAAAGCTGACATGCTCGAGCAGCAGGGAGGACTCGCTCTGTGGCTCCGCGGAGATGCCCAGGGCGCGCTGTCTCTGGAAATTCTGTCCAGACTTGCGGGTGGCACCTGTGGTAGAGTTGGGACCACTGGCGCTACTGCCACCACCAGATCCGCCGCCGGATCCTCCGCCGCCGCTGCCTGTGCCCGCACAGCCCGCTGCACTGCTCCGGCTGAAGGGAAAGACGCTCTGGAACTTGTCCAAGTGCGACTTGAGCTCGGCTATCTCATTGTCCTTGAACTGTAGGGCGCGCTGCATTTCCTGTATCTTGAGCTCCTTGGCCTGAATAATCTGCATGAAGCGCTCCTCCTGCTGTGAGGCGGGCACATAGTTGCTCATGATCATGAGGCTGGGATCGCCGGTGGCTGGCATCATTCCCACCGGCGACGGGGTGGCCGATCCCCCCGAGCCGCCGCTGGAGATCCTTAAGCTCTGCATTTGCTGCTGGAGATTAAGGCTAGTCGGCGGCTGGAGCTGCGTCGGCGATTGACATACGTTGGTGATGGACCCGGGTATGGTCACCGGTTGGCTCTGGTTCTGGTTCTGGCACTGATTGGCTACGGGACTGGGCTGCTGGTGGTAGAGCACGGGACTGCCCTGGCTGGTGTACAGGCCCTGGGTTTGGGCCTGGAGCTGCTGCAGCTGCTGGTAGCGCTGCTGCAACTGCAGCTCCTGCTGATGCAGCAGACTCCTGGGATCCTGATGCAGCTGCTGGGTGCCCGATGGCGGTGTGCCGTAGATCAGCGTATGCGTCAGCACATCCGAGTTCGGTGGAGGGGCCGGGATCAATCGCAGACCCGATGCCGTATGCTCCAGACCAATAAGACCGCCGCCGGGAGTTGGCAAGGTCACAATGCCAATGTTGTTGTTATTGTTGTGATTATGGCCGGCCGTGGCAGTCGGGAGACCGCTGTTATTGTTGTTGTTATTGACACTGATGCTCACCAGTCCCAGGTCAGTGGGGAACTGATAGTTGGCGTTCGGCTCCTGCTGCATGCTGGCTGCTTTTCGTATCGCCTCCGATGCGGACTCGGCTCGCCTCGTCTTTTGATCTTCGGCACTGCTGTGCCGGCGATAGCGATGATTCGGATTCGGAATCGGAATCGGAATGGGATTCGTATTCGGATTCGGACTCGGACTCTGTATCTCTATCTGTAAGTGTGACGACGGACTCTCTGGTATCTCCGGGTCTATGTCCGGCGGCTTGGCCTCGCTGATCCTCTCCCGGTCTCTGTCCCGCTCCCAATCGCGATCTATTATCGCTGGCTGCAGCTTCTGGTACTCGGCGTAAAACAGATCACTGACTTGTGGCGCAGTGGCTGTGGCTAGTGGTGCATCTGTGGTGTCTGGGGTGGTGCCGTTGGGTGCATTGCCAGGTGGGGGATTACTACTGGGACTACTTGGCTGCTGGGCTGGCCGCTTGGTTGCGAAGCACAGCCGATCAAAGCAGAAACGCATCCTCCAGGCGGCTTTCCTGATCAACAGCCGCCAGGGAAAATTCACTCAGCCAAACTTTGGGTGCCCTGGAAAGTAAAGTCATACATAAATAAATATTCGAGCAGAATGTAAATAGTTTGTAAATAATGTTGTAAATAGTGTGAATCAGGGGTTGTTGTGGAATCTTATCGTGGTTATTCAGCTGATCGAGATTTACGATCTCTGCATTCGATGAACACGATTGCTGAATGAACCAAGCTATATGCATGGGGCGCAATCTGATAATTAAAGCTTTCTCACTGACAGAAAATTCATAGGTTTTCACCAAAGTAATATAAATTGTGAAAATCCTTGAATAATACTATTCTCAAGGTATTTCAAATAATAAAAGCTGCATAGGAACAAAAATGATGACTGATCTAGGTTACTTTTCAGTACCTCTAAAAGTTAGTTCTAGGTTACTTATCAGTACCTCTTAAAGTTAGCAATCCTTTAAAAACCTGACATTTTAAAGCAAAACACTTTAGCTTTTGTGATCAGCGGGTTAAAACTCTATAAGATCTCGAAAATATTAAATTTCCTATGAATAATACTTAGAGAACACCCTCATTTTCGTCAGTGTCTGCATCCCTACCACCAATTGCCATGGCTGGCAATTATCACATTATCACAAAAAAGCTAAATTAGCTTAACGCTCAACTTGGATACACACGACTTGTTGGACAAGTTGACAATAAAATGTCTTTGCTGCTTTTATTTAAGCCCTTCATAAGATAAGACACTCGGCTAATTGTGTGACAGAATTTGAAAATGCCAAAAAACTTAAAAGGCAAGCTGGCACATTTCTGTATATTTACTCTTTTATTGTTGTCGGACACGTTTAGACCGTAATTCAAGTGGAATGAGCGGGGCTAAAAATAAATCCAGCCAAAGTTAAACATGGCCTGGCCAAACTTATAAACAAAGCACCCGCAAGACCCTATAAACAAGTGTGGCTGGTTTCGGTTTCCACATCATGTGCGAATATATACACCGGAAGGCCGAACTAGCAGCCGAAATGCCATGGAGTGGGATGATCACTTAGGGGAGGGAGTGGGGTAATAGAGACCGATCTTGGAGGTTTAAAATGGGTGAAAAGAAATCTCTCTAAATCTATAGCAAAAGGTAAGATATGAGATTTCATGATGGTAGATTTACTTATTTAATTTTAAAAGATTATAATACATTTAATATATATTCTTAGGTTGCACAGATAGGAACCAGGTGACAAATTAGGTTCTAAAGCAAAAAATGATATATAAAATATCATAATGGTGGTTTTACTGATTTAATTTTAAATATTTATATATATTTTATTTTTATATATTCATTCATAGGAACCAGGACTAATTAGGATCTAAATCAAATATGATATAGAAAATATCATAATGATTGATTTACTGATTTAGTTTTAAAAGATTATAATATATTCAGTATATAGGTTAAAGATAAACTGATAGTAACCAGGTGACAAATTAGGATCTGAAGCAAAGAAAGATATATAAAATATAATAATGGTTGATTTACGGATTTAATTTTAAAAGTCTATAATATATTCATTATATAGGCTAAAGTTGCACAGATAGGAACCAGGTAACAAATTAGTTTCTAAAGCAAAAAATTATATATAAAATATCATAATGGTTGATTTACTGATTTACTGATGTAAAGCAAAAAATGATATATACAATTTCATAATGGTTGATTTACTGATTTAATTTTTATAGATTATAATGTATCTATTATATAAGGTAAAGTTTAATAGATTAGAACCTAGGTGACAAATTAAAATCTAAACCACAAAAAATTATACATAAAATATAATAATGGTTGATTTACTGATTTAATTCTAAAAGTCTATAATATATTCAGTATATAGGCTAAAGTTGAATTGTTAGGAACCAGGTGACAAATTGGGGCACAATAAAGAATCGTTAAAAGACCGAAAATAATTTTATGGCTACAATAACGATGATCGCCTAATAAGATCGATACAAATATCAAAAAAACAGCAAAACCTAACCAAAAAAATAAAGATCCGTCTGGGAAACCCGTTCAAATCAGCATAGATCTCCGATCGTGTGTTTAAGCAGCTTGAGCTACACCTTGATTCTGGACAAGATTCACCCAAGTGAGTCGGGGAACCTATTCGCAAGACTCGAACTACTCAAGTGCCTCCTCAGTTCCAGTGCGAGTACTCACTTTACATCGGAAACGATCGCATTAGACGGACATTAGCATTGTTAATTGATTGCACACCGGATTAATGTGCGATTCGTATGGCATGAACAATGCGAAAACGACATTGAGGTGGTAAGTGGAGGTGGAAGTCAAAGGGAGGCGAGGGTCGGGACGGATGGATGCCCTCAAAGTGCGGGCAATTATGGGATCCATATCAGCAGGGACCCGCAAATTCCGAAATAGTGAAAAAACTGACACAATAAATTAAGACAATTGGTGGAAGAGGCGGCGGCAATGTAGGAACCGTATGAAAACAAAACAAAAAACCGTCTGTGGGTATATATACATTTATTTATAGAACAATTGACAGGCCACTCAAAATCATTTCCCCCTCAGACATGCTCCAAGCTCCCATAAGTTTTCAATGAATTCGCTGCTCTCGTGATCGGAGGCAGCTTTTTGGGGCCACTTAAGCGCAATTACGAGTGCAATTTGTTTCCATCTTGGGGCCTCTTTCCTAAGCGTATACGTAATATTTTAAACGATTTTATTATTTTTTTTATTGTCATTTAAATGTTGGCCGCCAACGAACAGGTTCTCTTTTAATTTGAGTTAGTCTTTCTTTTTTTAAACATTTATTAAACGAAACACGATGTGTCTTTAATGTCAACTCGCTTTTTGGGTGGAGGGTATTAACACCGCGATCGCCCGCTTGTGAGTTCATTCATTCATGCCTCTGATAACAGGTCAGCTAAACACACATATATATAATCGGGTATATGTATTTATAATGAGTAATTAAAGAGGAGGCTGAGGCTGGCCATCTAGGGAAGTTCTGCTGCTCGCTGCAGCGTGACTAGAAATGCAAAATTACCCCCGCCAAGTCTACTCACGATGGCGTCCGTTTCTGAGATCGGCAGATAGCGCAATTAGTGTGTCATTACGATCGGAGATAGCGATACAGGTTGTGCGCGGACTCAACAATTAAGGCTGTTCAGTTGGACACACAAATTTGCATAGTTTCACAGGATTAGAGATTGATATCTGGGAGTTACATGCTGCTAAAGTGTTGAGCTTAATGAAATCAATTTATATTGTTTATAAAATAAATATATATTTGTAATATTCACCATAAAAATTTAAATAAAAATTGTTTAATAATCATCTCTACATCTGTAATGATAAATATTGATTCAAGTTTATGTTGGTTCTCCTAAGATACTTCAATAAATTGTAATGAGCAGTTTTGCTCCTCTTAACCTCCTGTTAAATCCCTGCTTAAGTGTTGAGTTCAATGAAATCCATTTATTTTGTTTATAAAGTAGAAATATATTGGTATATTCAGCACAAAAATTAAAATTGAAATGGTTTTATAATCATCTTTACATAAGTAAAGATAAATATTGATGTAAATTTATGTTGGTTCTCCCAAGTAACTTCCATAAATAGTAATGAAAGGTTTTGCTCCTCTTAACCTCCTGTTAAATCCCTGTTAAAGTGTTGAGTTTAATGAAATCTATTTATTTTCTTTATAAAATTATATATAAAATATATTTATATAATCACCAAAATAATCATCTTTACATATGTTAAGATAAATATTGATTCAAATTTATGTTTTCTCTCCCAAGTTGCTTCAATGAATTGTAATGAGAAGTTTGGTTCCCCTTAACCTCCTGTTAAATCCCCAACCTTCCAGTCAATTTGCCATTTGATCGACAGTCAAATCGTTTAACTATTTAACTCCCAGCTTCCTTCTGTTGGCAAAATACGCTCATGCTCGTCGCTAATCAAAAGTGACAGTCGTGATTGTCATTAGATAGATCCCCAGATACCAAACGGGCGGAGAAAGGAGAGTGGGGCTGGGGGCTGTGAGAAGTGACAGGCGTGGCGTAGCGACAGACAGCAGGCGGGAGCTGAGCAGCAGACAGCATGTTAAACACCGGCAGCAACAAATAGCAACATCAACTTAATGGGGCACGCCAAAAATGCGTCGCATTCGAATCATTTAAACATTTAAACATAATGAAGCGGTTAGTCATGCGACGATCTTTTCCGCTCTTTTCCTCAAATTGAGACATCAATTGAGAGTTATGTCGACCGTATTTGGGAGAGCTCTCTTGCTATATGATCCGGGGGGACTGCTATAATTATAGGTCTCAATTACTTCGCTTCCTCGAAAAGCAAACAGAACAAACGAAAACCCGCAAGAAGCTACGCCAAATTGAAACAAGAATTGTCCGGATTTCCAGACATATATAAATGGATTGTGTTGTGCGCGGGGAATATGGGAATTCATTCGATTCATTCGAACTCTCGCGTGCAATTATTCAAGTTATTTTTTCAATTTTTCGACATTTCTACGTTGCACAAAACACAAACACAAATCAATATAAATGTTTAATAAAACTCAACTTGAAACGCGATGTCTAATCGTAAATTCCTTGTGGTTTATTTCTGAAATGACCTGACAAGCTGTGGCTGACCCCCTGCGAAAAAATATTACCAAGCCAGTGATTTAAGCCCACTCAAAATCGAGTCAATGTCGAGGATCGTATATAATACAGAGAGAAAAATGAGCAGAAAGTATTAATTAATCGTGCTGAATGCAAAAAAAAACATGAATTTCTTTACAATACATTTATATATAATTATATTTTAAGTTTGAAAAAGAAATAAGAAATCTAAATATAGCACAAAAACTTTCTTGAACCAAATCTAAAACTTTAACTACAGTTCATTTAATATTAACCTTTTAACTTGTATTAAATACTCAAGGAAAAATTGTTGTTTTAGAATTTCATTTTCAAGATTGATTTAACATATAGCTATATTATTCTGTAACTTTTAATCTCTGTACATGTAATTCGCAGCTCATTGTTTAACTTATGTCATTTTGCTTTTAATTTTTGGTAGAATTCTGTAACTTTTCCTCTCTGTACATGCATTTGCAGCTCGTTTTTGAAGTTATGTCGTTTTGTTTATCGTTTATTTTTTGGCTTACAAATGTTCATTAGTTTCGGCGACACGTCCATTGATCGATCGATCGCCTTTGCCGAAGGCAATTGATCGCCTGATAACACTCGAAAGACATTCAGATATACATTCAGATACAGATACGGCCTCTGACTACCCGACTGCCCGCCTGTCCGTGTCTAGTGGCTCCGTTTAGTTGCTAGTGAGCTCTATCTATGGCTAGCATGGAGACAGACCAGACACGGGCTCGGCCACCATTTCGTATGGCGAAAATTGGCGTAACGCATGCGGATTGCTTGGTATGAAACGCACGTTCAATCAATTAAAAAACCTTTGCGCAGCGGGAACTATTGCAATTCCAGTTGATACGGAATTGGGACCTCATTTCGAGGTGACTCACCGAAGGTTGGGGCAGGGCTGAATGGTTGGATTATTTGGGATTTTTGACAATAGCGGAAAAAACCCCAGGAAGTTCTGGGAATGTTAAGAACAAATAGGCCCCAAAGCCTACCTTGAACAGGTAATTGTTGGAAAATAGTATAATGCATGGCAGGTATGAGGGCATCGTTAACTAAATTCATTAAAATATAAATATAATTTATAAAAAATTTAACCCAAATTATTTACGGCTGATAAAAAAATATCTAAGAATAGCCGTAAATAAGCTGAATGTTTACATTACTTAAAAACGAAAATATCGTGTATCATTCCCATGACATTCCCTTGTAGTTTGTTTACATATGAGACTGATAATACCTGTTCCCTCTAGCATAGCACAATTAAAGACCATAAAAGTTCTTAACAAAAAATAGACAACTCAAAGAGTTGCCGCCACCTGTGATCAAACGAGTTCTAATCAAATCTTTTTTTTAAGCCACTCAAATTACTTGAGACTCTTGCCAGTCATTTCGGTGTTGAGCCAATGAAAAATGGATAAATAATGAGTGGAGATCGCTCAGCTTGGGGTAAACCGACAGTGGAGTATGTAAATATAGTATAAATAGAATACAAATGTTTAAGAAAATAAAGTGTGACTAAACGATATATCAAATGCAATTATTGTGAGACCATTTCACACACCACTCGTTGATATATAGAGTTGTTCAACCATGCCTTAATTATTTAATTAGTTTGATACTTTTCAACAAATAATAATGTTTCCCATTTGTAGCACAACTGTATATTCCCCTCGTTGATATATAGAGTTGTTAAAGCAAGCCTTAATGATCCCAAAGCTGATCAAACCACCTAATCAACCGTCACACTTTTTTGTGCATCGCTCTCTTTTTTCCGCGAAGAAAACCCGCTGGACGATACTGGATTCTGGACCCCACAACAAGTGTAGCATTTTCCCAATTTCCCCCCCATGGAAAGCCCCTTCAACCATCCGTTATGATAGATACTGGCTACTGGTTGATGCACTGGAAAAGTATCTATGAAATAGTTCAGTTAAAATAGATCTGATCTGTGATAGACTTTCAATTATATGAGGAATTTGGATAATATCTCTTACTACATATTATATTATACAGATTTTGTAAATTATATAATTTAAGATGAAACTATATAAACCCCTGGTTTGTTCTCATATATATCTATTCGATAAAGCTCAATTCTAACGTAAATTTTTTCTGCGTGATCATATATATAGATTGAATGCCTGGTGGTCACTCCAAGACCCGAAGAAGCGCCTTGGCTGTCACATGACTGTCTTCGGGAGCAACTCTTCTTCAAGTCTTTGGCGCAGCATCTTCGTCTCCTTTTTTCTCCGACATTAATTAAAACGTTGACACACACAACCGCACACACGCACACACACTCTAGATCTTTGTAAGGAAAATTGCCCGCCTGGGAGCCCGAGGTAGGAAACATAAAAAAAGAATCGTAAAAGGAAATTGGCTGTTTTACCTTTGGAGAGGCTGGCAAAATTCTCGTAAGCAATTTGCACTTTTAATGAGCCAAAACACAAAGTGTAACACACGCACAACCGCAAGCACACACAAACACCCGATCGTCGTTAAGATTCCGTCGATCCGCTGCTGCTGCCTTAATTAGTTGGGTGCGTGAGACGAACCGTTTGTTTTTTAACGCGGTTTCTTTGTATTTTGTAAAATTTACAATTTAAGGAACCGATTCGAGGCGCGTTCCGTGCTCCAGCGGCATTCGATGTTCCCCGATTGAGCGGCGCTCGAGAACTGTTTGGCTGCGAGTGTTGGGAATTAGCAACGATCGTAAGGCCTATCGATAGTAGTTGTCTGCTGACGGCGGGCAGCGACGCCAGCAGCGCAGCCGGTTATCGACAGTGCTGTCAGCTTGGCTTTAATTCGAACAATTTTAATAATACTTTTAATAATAACAATTGTTAATTGCAATTTAAACGTTTATTTGGTTTATATTTTTTATATTCTAGGGGTTAAGCGAAACGAAAAGGTACGGCATCTAAGGAATCTGTTTAATGCAGTGTGACCAAATGTATAAATGCAACATATCTTTGAAAATCTGGTCACACCGATTGTTTACAATTCAGCTTAAATTAAACAGATTTAATTAGTCTTATCAATAAATAAGATTTTAATTTATATTTTAATAAGGTGAATCACAAGTTACCCATAATGTTAATTGAGTATTACTGTAAGAGCTTAAAAGTATTTAAAAGCCTTTGTTTATTTTTCCTAATGACATAAGATTTACGTCTTTTCCCTAAACAAAATTGTTAAATTATAAAATTTTATATCTTCTTTATTTCCCTAAAAATAATCGTATTTCCGGTTTCCATCATATTTTTTTATAAAACATTAAAAAAAAACCCTCTCCGCCAACACTGGCTGTCAATGGGAACCCCAGAAGCGTTTGGCGCTGTCGGGTTGTCGTTCGTTTGTGGTTGTCGCTTAAATTAAAAGTCGGAATTTGGCCGAAACCAGTCGAGTGTGCACGCACACTCAAGTACTCGAAAAAAATAAGTAAATAAATACCCAATATATACAGATATATGTATCAATATGTCTACGCCTTGCCTGTGATTCGTGCATCGGCTCTGCGATCGTTTAAATAAAATAATAGTAGCAGCAACTCGCTCACACACAGCCTTCGAGCTCTCAGCCATGCTGCGCTCTGACGGAAAAATTGCATTGCCATCTAATTGCTGGCTGGCATGCTAGAATGAAAAGCGCTTGGTTCGGGGCACCTATTAGAACAGCAACAAAAAAATAGGTAATAATAATAACATCGAAAGTATTTACTTCCAGGCGCACGCATGTCGGCTCTGCAGCTCTGGTGTTCCCCAGATCCCCTACTTGCATATTCATGAACCGCCGTTGGGCAGTCTGGTACAGTTTAACTTCACTGGTAATTTAAAGGATATTCAATTGACGTCTTAATTGGCGGATAAGCTTTATGAGCTTACTGAACATAATAAATATAAAATGGAAATAAATTTATTGAATACAAATAGAGAATCAAGTTAGAAGAGCAAGGATAACTACATGTCGTATACTTAATTTAATATAGAGTTTTTGAAAAGCTTCATAATAAATAAACAAAGAGAGGTTATAATTTTTCAAAACTTAAACTTTATGAGTTACTGAACTTAATAAATATAAAATGAAAATAAATTTATTAAATACATATAGAGAAACAAGTTAGAAGCGTAAAGATGAAGCTACAGGTCGTATACTTAATTTAATATAGAGATTTTGAAAAGCTTCATAAAAAATAAATGTTACACAAAGAGAGTTAATAATTTTTCAAAACTTAAACTTGATGAGCTTACTGAACAATTAATATAAAATGAAAATAAATTTATTGAACGCAAATAGAAAAACAAGTTAGAAGCGTAAGGATGAAGCTACAGGTCGTATACTTAATTTAATATCGAGATTTTAAAAATCTTCATAAAAAATAAGATAAGTTAAATAAACAGAGGTAACCATTTTCCAAAACTAATTTAAACGTAAAGAACAAGTAGTTAAATTTAAAAGCACAAATATTTACAATACTAACTTCATTGTTAAAAAATCAATAAAACTGTTTAAAATATTTCATTACACTTCAACTATTCAAAAATATTTTGAACAAGAAAAACGATACCATAGGAGTCTGGTGGATTTGCGTTATATATTGGAATTTGCTTCATATTGTAACGTAAATATATATCACGTATACGCCAGGTGCACGCAATAATATTTGAATGTTACCTAAGAGCACCCTGACTCATGTAAGTTTCAGTTGGTGATCGTAGTAAAATCACCCTCTCAGCACACTTTTCAAATACCTGAAGCCATTACTCTTCAATTACATTTACCCCTAGAAATATTACGCATACGCCGCGTTGACAGCCCAAGGCAATTTATTGTAATTCGCACACAAGAAACCGTGACGAAACTCTTGAGGTGGCGGCACTCAATGGATGATTTAGTACGGATCACTCCATAAATCACATCTGTATAGCTCATGCTGAATTTCGCCATAGCCATATTCCTTTTTATGTCATAATTAATACAAAAGCCTGTTGACTGCTGCCTGCTCGCGATTGCAGGGGAAGCGTTTAGGGAAACACTGATTTATTTATTACAAACATTATTACGGGGCGTGTAAACAAAGTCGAACTGGAAATATTATCAGTTAAACGCAGCAGACGAGAGAGGAAATTAAGTTGGGCATGCAACAATCACTTGGCGTGGGACGTGATTTGAGCAAAAAAAAACAATATTAAGTTGTTTACATGCAAAATCCAATTGGAAAGCGCCAGTAAAGAGCTGTGAAAGATTCTTTTAACACTGAAAGAAAACATGGCAACTATGCCTTTCTACCAGTATATAAATGATCTATTTTTAAAATGTATATAAAGTAATTACAGAATATTTATTTGGTTTTAAACACGTCTAGTAATTTTGAATAATAATATTTAATAACATGAACCATATAATTTATATATTTAACCTTTGAAAAATATTTCGATAAATATTAACGATTTTTATAGAACTTAATATATATCTTTGTCTCCATATTCCTTAAGTTGACCTAATAATATAAAATATCTTGATTTTAAACATTTATTTTTTTTTTTGTGGATATATAACAAAATCTGCACTTGTTTCCATGGCTGATCAATTGAATTGATTGGCGGGCAGTGGCCCCACAAAAGGGGGTTTAAGGATCAACAAAATTCTAGGAAATTCCATTGTTTTTTGTTTTTTTTTACGTCAGTGTTTAAATCAAAGTAAACAAAATGATTCAGAATATTTATGATTATAGTCTGGAAACCCTTAACCCCTATATAAATGCCCCCTCCCCTGCTGATCTATTCAGTTGTCTGCGTTTTAGTTTTATTAGATTGTCTCCTATTCAAGTTATTGTGTTTATAGTCGATTTTGTTTGCATTTTGGCGACATTGACGCTATTGATAAGGCGTCGTCATGCGAGCCGCCAGTGAGCGTGGGTAATAATTATTTATGTATGTATATATATTTGATTTAATTGGCGCAATCGGAAAAGGAAAGGTTATTTGGGCGGCAACCAAGCAGCAGTAAATTAAGTGGTGACAACACCCGTTTTTAATTGTGATGTAAATGCACTTAAGGGTTGTAAATAATAAAATAAAACATATTAAAATAATAATAAATATAATAATAATTAGCAATTAAAAACAAAATAAGGAAAAGCTTTAACAAAACAAAAACAACATATATCCTTAAATTTCAAAAGGGGGGAAATGATAATTCAGTTACTTAGAGGTTAATATTTTACATTTTATTTCTTCCTAATTCTCCCCTTTTTGAGTTTTAATACGTTACACTTTCGGAATATCACCGGGGAAGCTTTTACATGTAAACAGTGATAAACAAAAGCTCGCAAAGCTTTAAATCGAACAGCTTTTTACCGGATAGTGATGGCCATTCATTAAAGATATCGATATAATTATCGATTGGCCGTCAACAAAAATTGGATCTCAACAGAACAAACGAAAAAGTTAACAATTATAATAATAAATAAATGTTCATAGCTTTCATTTCAAGTTCAATGAAAACTCATAAAATATTTAACACATGCTAAGGAAAATCGTTAACAATCGGGAACAGCTGTTGCCCCAGGTCAGAAGAGAATGGAAGAGTTAGATCTTATTGCAAAGAGAGTAAAGCTCACCAAAAAATATTCTCTTTAGTGTCTCCCCGCTCTTTCAATAAACAAGTTTCATTGATGAAAAATCCAATTGGTGTTAATTTTCTTCGCAAATTGTTTGACAGCTAAGAAGCCTTCTCCTTTGTCACTTTTTACTGTTGCAAATCTGCCAATTTGACTTTAATTTGATATGCAGCTTACACCAGATACTTTTTTTATGCCCAAAGACCCGAAATTCGACCTGAAAAGAGGGGCACGTCTTCCAGAAAGAAGAGCTCCGAAATCGCAATTTGTTATGGATGGGGATTGAAGAATTCGAACTAGGGAAAGGGAAGGAGAATACCAATGTGAAAATCTGACAAGCTGTTTATTTATTTAACTGGCTATAATTGGCCAGCTTGGATAAACAAACGAATCAAATCGTTTGCTTACCAGCAGATATACATTTATGATTTATAAAGGCATACAATGATCATTAAGGCACAATGAATATTAATAGTTAAAAAGGGGACATAAGGTGATCAAATTGGCAATTAAATTATCACACTTTATACTAATAATCTCTAAGAAAGAGGTTGACTTTAAGTATGTGTTTGATTTGTGATTCATAAGAAGCTTATCGCTTATTTATAACGTCAACTGGATAAAGTATTTAATGTTTTAAATTAGTTAGTTTTAATAATATATTTATAGAGTTCATAAAATACTTGCAGTGTTTATTATAGCAAAAAGAGTTTATCAACGTTAAATTAAATTAAATAAACTGTGTCAGTGGATAATAACCAATTGGATACCAAACAATAAAGTTCTCAGTTTTCTGCAACACTTTTTCCAATTCCAATTCCCTGAGTTAAATTATCACTTTAGAGCTCAGATAAGAAAATATTCCCTTTAAAGCCTCGACTGTGTTTCCTTATTGCGACTTAAGTTTTTGCCAGAACAGTATTAAATATTTAAAGTCGGGCAAATAGGGTATGCAATTTATTTTTTCCCATTTTCAAGCTAGAGTGTTGTGCAACTTCTAGAGTTTTCTGAGATAAGAAAAGCCTTTTCTTTTAATTAGCCAATATATACATTTATACGCTTGAAATCTGCGCAGTTTGTAAAACACACCTGGAACCGATCGAAAACAAATCGCAAGACAACCATACGCTTTAATGGCACAAAGTGTCAGCGATTTTTCACTGTTGCCTGGTTGCTTGGTTTGTTTGTTTGCTAAACTTTAATGACAAAAAGCTAAAAATAAACCAGCAAACAACGCAAAAAAGAAATACTGATGAATAGCCATAACTAAAACAACAACTGAGCTTTGTTCGCTCTGAATCGCTATGAATTTGTAAAATCAGAACAAAGAAAAATACTCATTTAGTGACAAGGAAATATGTAGAAGGAGATCTTAGGACTTATCCTTGGAGCGTCCTTGGAATTGGTCATATGTCACCAAGGGCCCGGAAAATAATGATCACTAATCAATCTCCGATTTGGCGTTCCTTGTTTAAAATATGAATCGGGTTTAAAGTCTATCAATGAGCTGTAAGACTTGCAAGAAATTTAATAAAATAAAGGTATTATTACAAATTTAACTTATTTAAAGTTTTAGTTTACAAAATGAAATCAAGAAAGGTCTAACCTAATTAGTTGTAAAAAACTAATATTCTGGCTGGTACTTGTTATTGGTATTTAAATTTAAATAATTAAATAGTTTGCTTTAATAAATATAATCCTTAAATGTGATTTCCAGTAAAGTTAATTTAGTAGAATTAATAAAGCGTTTAAAATAACTTTCGCCATTTAATTGTTCTTGTGAGATCCCGAGTTTTGATTTATCATTCTAGATTTTGGGCCCTTATCTGTGATACTGATAGCAACAATTTTTTATCGAACTTTTTTGCATAACACAATGACAAAATCTTGTGTATTCAGCACAGCCTATATGAAACATATTTATTTTTATACCTAGTATAAACAAGGGCTTAGTCCCCGAGACTTCATTGATTATTCCGTGAGCGGACAAGGGCACTCAACGAGGGAGATGGCACTAAAGTCAGTGAAAAAATTGGCACTTAAACAAAGCTACACTTAAAAATTTTAAAACGGCAAGTAAGAAAGCTAAAGTTGAGAGTGTTCGACAGCGAAATACCCGATACTAAAGCTTCGTTTGGAAAATATAAAAATAAAAATAAATACAGATTTTTATAGAAACAATATTCCTAGAGATATACGATTCATATTGTCACTACAATATTTTATGATGATATATAAAACTTTATGTGACACTTAATTATAACACCCCTTATACCCTATAGGTAACTGGTATGAAAACACCTGAAAATCGTTCCAAAGCGCCGCCTTCGGAATTGTCGATTGTGCAATCGCGATATTCGTAGGCGGCATAAATCCATAAATAAACAATAATAAATCGCGTACAGTAATTGCATATTAAAATGGGGCTCTTACATGTTGGACGATACGATGCGAAGAGATTCCAGAAAATCCGGGAGAATTGCCGCCTCTCCGCCGCGTCTGCTTCTTCTACTTGCTCTTCTTACGATGATCAGCCGGCTTTTGCGAAGAAAGTTTGTCGGATTCCACTTGTTGATTGCAGTCTCTCGCTCTCTCTTTTTCTCTCGCGTATTTTTTTCTCGTTAATTCACAGGAAGCACAAAATTAAGCCTGAACATAAAATGCAGGCGGCGGCACACGAACAACTTCGTCATCAATCCAAAAAGACCTGCACTTTTCCTGCTATTCTTTTCGCTTGCGTCTTGTCTTTTCACTAGATTTTCTATGAAAATTGGGCATTAAAACTTAAACGCAGAACACGAAAACGAATCAAAAGGTTGAGCGGAGGAGAGCGCGATGAGGAGGAACACAACAACAAGTCAGCGATCAAACAAGTGTATTTCTCGCTCTCTCTCAACCACTCTCTCGCGCTGCCGCTCACTCATCGCTGTGTTATTGTTATCACCTGAGTCAAGTACAGTGGGCCCTCATCAATAAAATATAAAAAACGCTGATAAATATGAGATCTTTTTTTAACTGTAAACTACAGTGTTCAAGCTCATGTATATTTATACTTTCAGAAACTTTTTAAAATTTGTTGATCAATTTACTTTGGTTTGTTTTTTAACTGTCTGCAAAAGCTACACTGTACACTCAAGCTCTCTCCCGCTCTTTTGTTTTGAACTCGCTCTCTCCCGCTCCGCATAGTTTGTCTTGTTGTTGCTTCTGCCAGCGTAGCGTAGTTAACAACAGCAACAACAATACATGTTGCTAAAAATAGAAGCGCGGCGGCGAGACAGAAACAGAAGACAGCAAAACAACAATAAAAATAACGTAGCGAAGGCGGCAACGCGCACAAATTGGAAAGAATTGTGTGTGTGGGGCAAAACTACAAAAAGAATAACACAGCACAAGGAGGAGTAAGTAAAAGGAGACCCAGAATCGGGAGGGGGAGTGAGCTTTTATTAAAATATATTCAAAGAAAACAAGGAGAATCGCAAAAGAAGGAAGTGCGACGCAGAAATGCAGTTCACAGAGGAAGAGAGAGAAAACGGAAGAGTGGGAGTTGGGCAAGGAAAATGCAATTTAAGCATTGATTGATGCCCTGGAAAACGATCTTCGTGGGGAGATTTCCAGGAAAAATCTGTGACCGAGAGTCCGACACCCAAGTGATTTTCCACTCGCATTTTATGCATGCATTTAATTGCAGCCTGCATTTTAATGTATTAATTTTCCACTATCAAAATTCCAAATTGAGAGACGTTTTCTCTCACTCTTTTCTCTCTTCCACTCTTCGTCGTTCTCTCTCTATCTTTCTAGTTATTGCATTTCACTAAAACTGCACTTATTGACATTTATTTAAACTCCAGCTATTGGCTTTAGTTAAATTACAATTTTATGGCAAATAGTTGCACATATGGAATCGCTTGCTGTTGCTGTTCTTTTTTCGCTAAGAATTGAGCACAAAACGCTAGATCGTACGACTAGCCACAAAACAACAACTAACCGAATAACACCAACACACACAAGCTAAACTCGCGGCGAACACGCGTCGTTTGTTAAGCCGCCGTACGAAATCGAGACAAAGTGAACGCGGCGAGAGCGAAGACCCAACTGAGGCGGCAGGCGAGAGCTAAAACCATATCTTTCCGTTTAGTGGCTCACTGGTTCTATCGCACAGTGGCTCTATCTTATTTTTTGACACGCAAACTTTTTATTAATAATTATGATCAAGAGCAGAAAACTTAATCTTGCTATAAAAAAGTGATGATGAATGATTTGGTTGTTAACTAAACTTTGATAATTTTAGACCATATGTGTCGTACTTTCTTACTTTCTCATGTTCAATTATGCGATGGAGCCACTGTATTGCAGAGTGGAGCCAGGGAATAAGAGAGGTTGTGAGAGAGAGAGAGAGCGAAGGTGCTGCCAAAGAGAATAGAGCAGAGCAGGTAACTGATAAAATGTGGAAAATGGGATTATATTAAACACAGTTAACGCTCAATAAACACATATTTTAAAAAGAGTGATGTCTTTTAAAGAATAAATACTGCGAGGTGAACCTTGTTGTATATTTAACGGAGTACTCTATTTCTAAAATAAACAATAAATTTATTTTAATGCGATCGGTTGTGTAATTTTTATAGTAACATTATTTTGTGTATTGATGTGTGATGATGAAAATAAACTTATAGAAGCTAACAACAATGAATTAATAATTCTGCCATCATTGTGTGAATAGGTTCATGCCATCGAGTGCACACTGTACATCTAAGCGAGCGAAACAAACTCTCTTGATTTTGTTTATGCCTCTTTAATAATTCTAGCAAATCAGGTGCAACAAATTGATTTCATTGATCAGCAGTGCCTGGATGCTGACGCTACCTGTACTGTCACATCGAGAGTGGGTCAATGTTAATACTGAGAGATTGGTGCTAATTCCAAATTAATCCCGAATTATGAATGGCCATTTTTGGAATTAACTTAGAAGCAGTGACCGCATATTAATCATTTAGCTAAGTTAAGTCAAATTAAAATCGAAAGAAAATATACATATTAAATATTCATAATAAGAAAATTCGGTGCTACTTAATATTGTTTTTCTTAATATTTATTTGGTTGTATATTTTTAATTTAGTTTTCAAAAATAAATTATGCAATTAAGCCAGTCCGGAACTCAACTTACGTATCACATATTCGATACGTATGGAATTTATGTTGCAATATTAATAATAATAGTTCTAAAATATAGAATTCAAAATATAACACATATTTATTTTAAAAATAACAAAATCTTACATTACAAATAACTCCTTACAAAAACTAGGACTATTTTTAATTATAGTTTTATTATGGGTTTTCTTAGCTTATATTCTTTTGACCACCCAAGTATCATGGCTTAATCAAAATGTTTAAAAACACAGAATTTGTTATGCTAACTATTATTACCAGGTTCCCGTAGGGTGCCAATCGGTAATATATCTAACAGGCAGAAAGAAAAATCTCCATAACATATATATTCTCGATCAACATCACCAGGCAAGTTTCTTAAAATCTAGCTATTGCAAGCGATCACCTTTTACCTGACAAAAACTGCTTGCACCACTAATTTCTACACTGCTTGAAACACTGCTTGATTGCTTTGCTCTTTCACAACTCGTCCAAGTTTTTAACATTATCTAAGTTATCAGAGTTTTCCTTATTTTAGCAAAGTTATAAACCAATTGACGTATTTATTGGCACCATTGGGCTGGGATGTGGGTAGAGTTCCGTGTTGAGCAAACTGCAAATGCAGAGGGCGCCGTTCACATAATTCCCCCTATTTCGTTGCCAGCTATAACTATCTCTTTCTGCCTGCCTGAATAGTAAGCGAGATAGCGAGCAACCCAGCCATTTTCTGCACACACTTAGGGGCGGAGTCAAGAGATAGAAGGGAAATTACTTATAGGGAACTTTTAGTCGGCAACGGCTGAGGTTGGAAGAAGGGAAATTACACCAGTTTTTGCAAAAACAATTTAAACTCAACTTAGCTTTATATTAGCTATACATATATGAGAACAATAAATAAATAAAGTAGTATTAATATAAAAGTAAAATACTTAATGTTAAAAAAAACTTGGTGAAAATTGCGAGAAAGAAGGATCCCGGTGCGAAAATTTCCCAAAGAGAATTGTTTTGCTTCCGCCCCCTCTGGCTGCTACGTCGCTGCCGCTGCCTCTGCCGACGTCGCTGCTCTCGGCCAACTGCAAGTCAGCTGCGAGGAGCAAGAGCGAGAGGGATAGCTAAGAGAAAGGGGCAATGGTGTAAGAACGAAAGGATAAGGAAGCAGTGGAGAAAGCAGCGGCAGAAGCAGCAGAAGGAGGTGGAGCATGGGGCAGGCAGCAAAAGTTGATTAGATGGATTTCGTTTGGTTTTTGTGTTTTTAATCACACACCAATTTCATTTATTAAATCTTCGCATCAGCATTTCATTTTTGCCTGCTCCTCCTTCCCACTCTCTCCCTCTCTCTGTGGATGGTGCTGCTGCCGTCTTTTTTGGCTTGTTCTCTACCGACGGCAGTTTTGTTGTCTTGTCGCTGCTCTCTCTCTGTCCCGCACGCTTCTGTCTGTTTGTTTGTTTGTGTTTTGCTGCTCTTTCACTCATTGTCACGAGCAATTGCTTTCTCTCTCGCCCTACCTCACTTTTATCCCGAGCATCCAGCCATTGTGCCTCCCTTTCGCACTCTTTTGCGGTGGCAAAACTTTTTACAAAATGAAATTGTTTTCGTATTAACAATTTCATTAAAATTAAATTACTTTTAATATTCCGACGGAATCGGGGAGAACGCAAAGGGGTAAGAGGGAATACGCCCTCTCCTGTTCCACCCCTTTCTCCGCCAAAGCTTGGCGTCCGTTTTCTTCAGCTGTCAAACAAATTAATTGCACTTTTAATTGATTTCGTTGTGTGTGGGACAGAGCAAGAATCTATGAAGAAAGAGACGGAGCAGAAATGAGAAGGGTAAAAATGGGGGCTACAAATAATTATGATAATCTACCTAATCGGTTTACACGATAGCTTGGCTTAAAAAATATATAAAACGGAAATAAAATTAATTATTTTATATTTAAAGATTATGTATTCATGAAAGTTATAGTTGGAATTACTTGTGTAAGAATTTTCGATAAATGTTACAAATCCTAGAACTTTATTACAACCCAAATAATAAGATTAAGTTTCCAATGATACATTTACAATATTTATAATAATTTACAATAATCACAATAATTATTAACAGAACACTCGGATTCTGTAATAAATATTATATATAATATGTAATAGTTACAACTCTAATACATATACATGTATCAAATCAAAGGTCACAAAACTAATGACAGAAAATTATGCTTATATAATAAGATTAAAAGAAGTTCCTTATTATATTGTAAATACTTTAAATATTTTATAATAAATCGTATATAATTTCAAATGCCTCTAAATTATATGAAACTAGAAAGTTAGAAGCTCATAAGGAGCAGCTAAAATTCCCAACTGATTCAAGCTGCATCTTGATGGCTTTTTTGTTGAGCTCGGTCAGCAAATGGATAATTAAGAAGAACATTGGCTATGTCTAGAAACAGCGTAGTTTTTACCTAAGGCGGAGTACGCTCAAACTACATTTTCTGTTAAAAAAAACCTTACCTTAGCTTAAAATGCTCCAGCTTATTTAGCTATTAAAATAAAACCAACAACGAGAAAAGTCAGATATATAAATTTCTCCGCCGACGAGAAGCACTTAATACGTGCAATAAAAACGAATGCAAAATAATACCCGCCGTAAATAAGGAATTCGCCACTTATGTGGGCCCTGCAATAAATAAAATATCATAAATAAAATATGTATATACTCGGCTCCCCCCGCTGCCAAGTAAATAAATAACTTCGAATAAGCCCCGATGCCAATCCGCATCCTCCTGGGCCCAGCAGCTCCCGCTCCTTTCACTCTAATTCTGTTTAGCCATTTATTTTATTTAGGCATTTCATAGAGCGATTACCATGCCAGCGAGCTCCCCGCCACCCACTTCCTCCGCCTGGACCTGCTCTCTTTTAGCCAAATGATGCGTAGGCCATAAAAACGAAAGGGCAGCGCGAAGAGTCTCGGCCATTTGGTTAGGCACAGTGGGCGTGGCACCTGCCTCTCCTCACCCCATTGCGCCGGCCATAAGGATAAAATGTACACTGGGCAAAATGGGGTGGCCTGAGATTAGGTATTAATTATTATTACACCATTGAGTAAAATTTCACAAGTGAAAATAAGAAATAAAATATAAAATCTAGCATTTAATTAGGATTACAATTGAAGAGGTTGAAATTTGAATTATTTTATAGGAAACTTAGACTTCAATTCAAAGATAAAAATAACAATTTGAGAGCATAACTGTCATACTTCTTTAACTTGAAATATAAATGCAAATTAGCCAATTTGTAATTTAATATTTTTTCGCTTTGTGTATAGGAAAAAATGTTGATGGCGCCAATAAATTTGCCGGGGATCCTTTCGCCTTTCGTGCCTACGAACGAGAGTTGAAATGTCGCATCATAAATAAAGTGGAATCGTTCCTTGGGGTGGGGAGTGGCCTTCAAATAAACCGCAATGCAATTTGGCCTAAAAGAAGTTAATAAAATCCAGGGCGCGGGAATGGGATTGGTCCTTCGGTTGATTTTCCGAGGGTCTCCCCGGGAAAGCTGGAGTGCTCACGCGGCTATTCATTTTCGGGGCTGCGCCATTTTGGCTTTGGAAAATTTATAAACGTAATTGAGAAGCCTTCAGCCGGCCGCAGTACGCTTTCCCCCCGCCTCCTTCCGCCCATTTTCACTGGCCGCACGTAAAATGCATTAACTGCTACTTCTTCGTGCCGCGTCCTGGTCCAGGACTCGTATCCGGTTACAGCTCACAGGGCTTGCCACTCCTGGCCAAGTCCGAGGCACTCGCGCAATTTGGTTTTCGAAAAATAAGCAATTTGTAAATTGAAAATGGTCGTTTCGGCAGAGCGGGCAGGGCGGGGAAGAAGTGGGGCGGCCGGGTCGGAAAATTGCAGTTACATGCGGCCATTTACTACGTGGGCGTGGGGGGCTTGGGGGGCGTGGCTGGCTGGCTAGAGCTGGCAAGAACAACAACGCGGAAGCTGGAAATTAATTATTTGCCATTAAGGCTAAGTAGATGATATAAAAAGTGGCGGCAAAGCGAGAGGAAAACGGGGAAGTGAAGGGGAATGAAGGGGAGTGGCAAGCAGGGGGGCCCGACTTCTGCAGGCAATTTAGACAGTCAAGTGCCCATATAAATTACATAAATTTCACCCAGGAACTCTGCCAGGACAAGGCAAAGTACATACATAAGTAGTGAAAAATTGTGAAAATGCGCTGGAGGAAGAAGGAAAACGCCTGGGCTTGTCACTCCTCCAGGCTGAGACGTTAATAAGGGCTTTTGGCTAAGTAACTTCTAACTGGTCTTTCTTAATTAATTCCATCGAATGCTCCCTTAGAAAACTATATATTTAGTTAAGCATGCAAAATGAATTTAAGTGAAATATTTAGGGACTGTTTTGACTGTTTTTCTAAGGATTAACCTTTTCTAGAATGTTTTTGGAAGCTATTTGCAGTGATTTTAAATCCATAGATATTTCTGTGGCATCCCTGAGTATATACACTCCAAAAGAGAGCTATTAAACACTTCAAATTCTATGCATCAGCTATGAATTTTATTTACTCTCTAATTTTATTAACTCTTTATTATATTAAATTTTTTTTTTTTATGCCTACTGCAGTTTGCTATATGCAGGTCTGGAATAAATATATATAAATATATGCAGCGTTGCAGTTGCAGGAAAGATCTCCTTTCTTTGCCGAATCACATGCTCTGCTCGCCTGCCACAGGACGGGGCATGCCACGCCCCCTCCCCTGTGGCTGCTGGCGTCCAAAACGAATCCCAGACTCATCTATTATGGAGCAGGTAATTCCACTAAAACGAACCAACCAAGAAAAGCCCCGGGAAGACTCCAAAACACAATCAAAGAGGACAAAAAACAAAATTTAAGCTCAAAATGAAATGAGACTCGGATTGGAAATGAAACTAAAACACAAACTAATGATGGGCGAATGTGGCGGGGGGTACGGGGGCTAGGAGCTAAGCTAACAATAGACAAACTCATAAATCAGGGCGCCAATTTGCGAGCCTGACAGGCCCCCCTCCCCCTTCCCGAAAAGGGAAGCGGAGTACGTAGGGAGTGCAGAGCCACAAGGAACCGAACAGTTCGCCAGCACGCCCCAAAAAGTCAAATCTAGAGGGAGGAGACAGGAGCACTGCGAAAAATAATAGGGATGCCATTTACAGAAAAAATATTGGAGCTTGTTTGAATTATTTTATTCCGGAAAGAAAGAAATAAAGGCTAGATCTGAGTGCGGTAGAAAAGGGGACAAAAGTAAGCAATGAAAAAGGCAGAGACACAAACTCATTTTAATTGATTTCCCAGAAAACATTTATGTAATTTTATTGAATCCACCCAATTCAATATATTTTATATAAATAAAGACTCCAGCTCTTAAATTTTCCGCTCAGTGCAGAGAGGCGCTGAATAGGGACTGCAGGAGGCAACAAATTCATTTCGTAATTGTGGCCAACGACCCGAGGGGTGAGGTGCGGAGGTCGTCCTAGATGGGGTGGAGGTGGGTGTGCGGTAGGGGGCGATGGACAGTTAGAGGAGCCCATTCAGGCAAACAATAATAAATGGGATCCAAGATGGCGTCACTGGGATTGGAAGTTGCGATTATAGCGGGGCAACAAAAGAAATAGGAAAGGGAAGGCTAGATTGTGTTTTTTCTTTGCTTTTGGCCACACCAAAAAATGCTGCACACAATAAATTAAGTGAAATTCACTTAGTTATTGTTTGTGTGTGCGGCTGAGATGAGAAATTAATATAAATAAATTGAGTTGTCAAGAAAAAGGACGAAAGAAAAGAAGAAAGCGGCTGGGAAGGGGGCTGAAAAATGATATGAGAAATAAATTCCAACGGTGAGTAATCGTTTTCTTATTGTTACTGTTGTTGCTCTGCTTCCTCTTCCCCCAAAGATGAGAGAGGCGAGAACACCCAAAAGTCCAAAAGCTGCTGCTGCTCTTCTTCGCCTTCTCCTCCTTTTTCTTTCAGTCGATTCTCCTTCTCTTTCATTCACCACACTTAACGATGAAAATCCAATTTAAGGCTGCCTCAGTTGTTTGCGCTCTCTCTTGCTCTCTGGCTCTCCTTTCCCCCCCGGGGATATCCATTCACCTCCTGCGTCTCGCTTGCTCTCGCCTGCCACGTTGCCACCTAAATAAAGTGTAATAAAATAAAGTAGATAGGGCATGAGCGGGGAGAGGCGACAGTCGGTCTTCTTCTATTCCTTTTGCTTGTTTTTTCTGCTCCTCTCTGCCGTCGCTGTCCCCCTTCTTGTTTTTGTGAGCTCTCCATGCCGAAAATTCAATTTCCACAATGAAAATGCGCGAGAAAATTGTCTTACATACCGACGAGAGTAACCCCCTGTGACACCCCACCCGCGCCCCTGTACGCACTAGCGCGAGCGAGCGAGAGGTGGTGCAAGTGTGCGAGCGAGCGAGATGGGTGCTGCCTTGGCTGGGCATAACTGTGCTTTGGTTTGCTGACTGCGCAGCGCCTGCGCCTGTTGGCTGGCTGGCCAAAAGAATAACGGGAAATGGCAAAGGCGGCGCTTAGGGGCACAAAGTAAAACCCCACTCCCATTCACAGCCCTCTGGCTCTCCCTCTCCCTCTGCTTCTGCCACCCCATCTCTTTCCCACCCGCAGCCATCTTTCTGCCGACGCAGATCTAATTTGCAGCATGCGTCGCTGCCGACGTTGAAGGCGCTGTCAACATCGGCGATTGCGGCAAGCACCGTTAGATCATTCGCATTCTGTCGTTCCACGCGTTCGGTTCAGCGCCATTCACAACATCCACACCAGTTGATGAGCAAACCTACGTAATACGATTCGGGATTAAAAACAATATTTATATATTAAAAGCAAGGCCTTACCTTCGGCAAAAAACCATAAAAGAACTTGTATAATCTCAAACCCAAGTCCTAACAAAAATCTACAAAGTGTGACTTATCATTACCTAGACGCCACAAGTGTGTTCCTCCTGCCGAAATTTAAAACTGTAATCAGACTCCGTTTTGCGGCCTATTAAGTTCCACATCGAGTGTGTAATCTTGCAGTGGAATCTGAAAACTTTTCCTCACCTCCTTAACAATCAGTTAAGAACTTTGGGCCAAACTTCTGGAAAACTTTCTCACCTTTGTCTTCCCCACGTGTGAGTTGTGCGTGCCGTGAAAACTGTGGAAAGTCAAACTCTAACTCAAACAGAGCCCAGCTGAAAAGCGAAAAGCCCCCGCCGAAAGGATTTTCTTCTGTGACACGCTTGAAGAATTGCTGTCAAAATTTTCACGGACGGTAATAAGGTGAGTTCGTTTGGAAGGTGTTTTAGGACAAGTTTAAGGTTTTAAGGAGAATCCTCGGTTAGTTTAGTTCATACTAATATAATTGCTGAAGGGCTAAAAACAAAGATCATTTAAGTTTACTGAAGGTGGACAAAATTCCTTAATTTGTTGTGTTTCTTAAGAGGTATAATTTGTATTTATAAAAATAATAATACGAATAATGCCAGGGTTATATCTTCATATTAATGTAATTCCTGGAAATTGTTCTATAATAAAATTTGTGAAGTGAAGATACATTTGAAGTAAGTTTTATCATTGAAAATTCATTTAACTGAGGCTTTATTTCGTTAAAATAATTTGGATAATTCAGTCAAATAATATTCTTAAATGTAAATATATATTTACAATATCACCATAAAGCTGAATATTAGTAGTAGTGATTACTATATAACTAGGAAATGTTCCGAAATAAATGTCAGCCAAAGAAAAGGATCCCTGTGCATCCTTAAGCACCAGCTTCCACTTCACATCGCAGGCCCAGCATATTTGGCTCATAATTTATTTAGACGCTTTTAATTTGCATTAAGGAATTTCCTAATGAGTTCCAAATGCGATAATAATCTCTGCTCTCGAGTGTGCGGAGTCCCGAGTCCCTCGTCCTGAAGTGTCCTGGACCGTGTGCTTGTGTGTGAGTTGAGTGAAGTGTCTGGCAAAAGTGTTTGTGCCGATGCCTTTCCTGTGAGAAATCGCACAACATTTTGTGAGCACTCGAACCGAAATCCGAGCATAAAAAACAACGAGCGGGGGAGGGGATTCGAGGCGAAAAAAGAATTAAGACCGAAATTGGCGTATGCATAAAGGATTCGAACGCGGATTCAAAGGAGGTCTCCTCTCGCGAGCTGTGAAACTCCCCGCTTAATTGAAGACAGACCAAAAGTTGATCACTCCGCAAATGCAGTTTGAATAATTGATGGTAATTAAGAGAGGAAAAAAGAAGAGGAGAGCAGACAGGGGTCGGGCCACAGAGGGGCAGCCAGCACGGGTACCAAAATCAATGGCAATAATTCGCCAGAGAGAGAGAGAGAGAGAGAGGGAAAAAAGGAGAGGGAAACGAAGTTTCAAATTAAATTGATCAACCGCAAATTAATTGGCAGCCATGCAAACGTTCAACGCTCCACTGGAAGCTCCACTCCCCCGGAAACACACAGAGGATTCAATTGGAGTCCACAAGCGATTTTTGTTCCTCCTTTTCCAGTGCCATTCAATCGTCGCCAAGTTGCGTTCGACAGGAAAAAACGTGTATGGGGAATATCGTAAAAGGTAGACGAAAAAATATAGAAAGGGTACGCTAAATCTATGGTCCAAATTGGGGGTCGGGTTGGCTGGCAAATAAAATACAATTTGGCATAAATTTAAATTAGCAAATGGAATTATCATAGGAGAACGCCGAGTCCGAAGGAGGTTAGTTCGGCCATGTTTATTGATTGCTTGATTGAATTGAACGGCGAAATGGTAAATGGCCAAATTGATGGACAGATAGGGGCACAGCGCACACACGCACACACGCACACACGCACTCCCCACATTTTCAATATGCAAATCAGGGCAGTCATAGAGTTAGGAATTTCCGAGAAGATTTATATTGATGGACTAATTGAATATCGAAGATTATCATTTAAGGGAGTATTTCATGTATCACTTGTTATTGCTTTGAATGGAAAACTCCAATGATCTATGTTTTTTACGATTCCATAGGCTTCGGAATTATTTCCAGAGAGTTTTATGTAGGAACTTGGGTTTAATTAATGCCTAGTAATTTTAAATAATTAATATTATACTTAAAAAATTAAACCATACTACTGACATTATTTCTTATAATCCGTTAAAAATAGTAAAGTTGATCATATAATATTTGTATTAATTTTATTTTTCCAAGTAAAGCCTTTAAATGGCATTAGAAATTTTCTGGGGAAGGCGGCAAGAATTGTGATATATCTGGTATATATATTTTCTTCAACACGATCGTTTTTTATTGAAGAAGAATGCCTCCTCCCCCTTGATTCCTCCCCCTTTTGTGTTTATCAATCACTTAACGACCCCCCGCAAAGCTCTATATACGCGAACCAACACCAGCTCTCCTCCTGCTTCCCCCTTTTTTGTCACAAGCAAATGCACAAAACAATTTGCTTTAATTAAACAGAAAATTCAATCAAAATATTTATAAAACAACAAAAAACACGAACCAAGTCGCAGGGGGGTTTTGTGGGCGAAGGAGGGGGCTTGGTGGGTGATCAGTGGATTTTCCCTCCCCATGCGGGCGCCCCGAAGATGACGACATACTACGAATATTCCACGGAACTGAAGGGTTGCCAGCGGCAGATCGCCTGAAATCGCTCTTAGAGCCTCAGCTTCAGAGTTCGGAATGAGTTGGCGACACTTGGACACGAACGGGACATAAAATACTGCACTGCAAGGAATTATTAGTAAGGGAAAGCATAACTTATGATAATATAGATCAGGAAATAGTACATGCTTCTTGCATGCTTCTTGAAACGATAATGACTAGTTTTGAATAAAATAAGCCAAATCTCATAACAAACTCTATTTAATTTAATAGTGAGCTATACAGAATAATAGTGAATACCTTTCGCAGAGTGCAAAACCTTCCTAAATCATACTTTTTTCTCAGTTCGGAGGGGTGCACATAATTCAATTTACGGTAAATGTTGCGCTGCAATTTGCAGTCGCTGATTTGTGGGTGGGTGGCACTGGCACCGCCGCAGCCAGATTCGTGGCATCATTCCGGTCCGCTTTCCAGATCGGCCGTATATATACTTAAGTCCGGACTCTGATTCTAGGCGCGAGCCAATTGACACAATCAAATTTTCGAACCTCGCAAATTCGCTTAATGCCCGCCGCGAGACAAAAACAAAAGATCCAAAACTGCAATCAACACTGCAAAAAAAGAATAGGGGAGAAGCGGTAAACGAGATGGGGGCAAATGCAAATAGTTTGAACCAGACAGTGGGGAGAGCCCCAATGGATTTGCCTGTTAGGAACCCTTTTTTCCAGGTACGTGAGCCGTTGTGCCTGACGTTCTGTAAGCTTCGACTTGAGTACTGTCTGCAAAGCAGGGCTTTATCATTTACTAGGTTTAACCTATAAAAAGGGGGTAAATTAATTAAGTAAATATACAAATTATTATAGGGTTAATAGGGTTCTATGGCGCTTTACTCTCTAAGTTAAGATCATGATAGGGAGCTTCCACTGTGCTCTCTACCCTGCTCATAGCAAAGCCCACTCCAAGTTGGATCATCAGTGGCAGACTCTGCGCCAGTTTAGTTTGATTATGCCGGACAGTCACCGGACGGACAAACGGACGGACAGACAGGCGGACGGACAGACGGACAGTTCTAAAAACGGATGCATTTTACTTCGGTGGCAAAAGTGATAACCTCATCGCTGGCGGCGCAGCGCTCTCCCGCCAACCACCCACCGTCGCCGCTGGCAGCTCGCATTTCCATATCATCTCACCTCAAAAAAAGGAAATAGAGGAGCACAACTGGAACTAGGCGAGTGCGAGTGAGTGAGTGTGTGTGGGCGGGCGGTAGGCAATTTCGCAAATGCGTTTAAGTGGCTCTAATGCCAGCGGGGGCGGGGTAATGGCAGGAGGCGGGGCACAGGGATGCGCACGTGGATACATATGCCCATAAATGATACCCGGCACTGCCAGTCTGGCTGCGAATTATGCCACTTTTCCGACTGCATCCAGATACAACTGCAGAGATACAATTGTATCTGTGCGTCTCGTTTAGTCGCTATTTGGAAGCTGAGATTCAAGCGACCGATAAGCCTATTACGAGGCGCTGCCCCTGAACGAAAGGAGGTCGCCGTCGATGGTCAGCTGTCTCTCCGGGTGACCTTCACAAGGCTGAGAAAAGAAATCTGGGAAAATAAGCTACTATTGAAGTATTTAGAATAGTTTACCACATAGTCTTCTAAGTATTTAATTTTATTTACCGTATATTTCCTACGTTTTCTGTATCATTAAACAAAAAGCATTTAAACAGTTTAATTAAGTTACCTACGAGGTCTTTTAAAAAACCTTTAAGGAATGCTTCCTGATAATATCGTTAAGATCAGAGTTATTACTCAGAGTATTAACTTGGAACTAACTTTCTCTGCTTTAAAAAATACGTTATTTTTGCAGATATTTTTCTGGATGCCAATTCCCCTTCCTTAGGCCCCCCTCCCAAGCTCTGCTGGGTGTTGCACTCGCTGATTGACTTGTGTTTCCCATTTTTAATTTGGTTAATTCAAATTAATCAAGCGACAGTTGGTAATTCCGCGCTCCTCCTCGCTGGCGCTGGCGAAATGCATTTGTTGCATGGAAAAATGGAAAGTGCATTGGCATTGGAGTTCGGACTCATACATATTCATGTCCACATATACATATATATGTGGATATAAAGTCATATTCATTCGCATTCAATGTTGTTGTTGGCGTTGTCGTTGTCGTTGTCCAGACGCATTTCCCACTTTGTTGTTTGGCTCAATTAATGCAATTGCTCGTCTTTTTTTGTCTCTGTCGCTGCTCCCGTTATTGTTGCTGTTGTTGTTGTCATTCCGTGACATTATTAATTTATATTTATATTACTTTTTATAGCCATTGCAGCTGTTGCATAATGCCCTCAGCATTTATTGCTCCAGCGACAGCAGCAGCATTAAATTGCATTATATTCAGTGATGCGTTTTAATTAATTTTAAGTTAATTTCGTATTTTATTATTATTTGGTCTTGTTTCCAGGCACTCTCGGTGCACACACAATTGAGTATGTAGGGTGGGATTGCCCAATAGGGATAGATGGTGATTTTACAAATCAGCTCTGATTGATTTCTGAAATTTTATAGAGACACTGGTACATTTATGGGGAATTTGAGGTGAAATGCCCTCACAAAAGAAAACCTTACAGCTTTGATGCAGTATATATATATTTAAAAATAATAATGCTGTCATCTGGTTAAAAATATTTAGAAATGTAATTAATATTACTTTTTTACAATAATTTTAATTTGTTGGATAAAAATACTCCTCTTAGCTTGGTCGAACTCTTGTGTTTTATATAACACATTTGTAGGGGACTCTTAAGGTTTTTTTATATTATATTAATACTATATCTTATTGCTTTCTTATTTCATGTTATTGCTATTGTTATTCCCACCCCCATCCCCCCTTTACAGTCCTTTATTTGACTCTTCTTTCTGAAAAAAAAAGAATTCAATTGCGAAATGCCATCAACGCGAGTGGTTTCACAGCCCTGCTTCCCCGTCCGCTCCGATATCCCTTCGCCGTCCTAATGCAATTGTGCGAACACTGCATTCACATCCGCATCCGCTGCCGTTGCAGCATCCCCCCTCCCCCTTTTGGAGCCCCTGCAGAATGGTAATCCTCCCGCTCTGATTGAATTTCCTCCATTTTTGGCGACGGCTCGTGGCAGAAACTAGCGCAGAAACAGGCCTCCAACTCCAAAGCCCCATGTCCGAGGGCCGGACTGCGGACAACAAAGGCTTACCACACAGATTTCCACCAATCTGCCAGCGTTTTGCCCCCGCCTGCTCCACCTCTCAGCATTTTCCACCCAATTTCCCAGCACTGAGAAAAAGAGCGTGGAACAAAAGTTTACTAGAAGGGTGTGTTAATAATTACTATATTTTTAGACGACATTATTTATTACAAATATTTTGTGGGACACGTTTTCAATGGATTTCAAATCAATATCAATTTATTTATGATTGATAGATGTTCAGAGGTAGAGATAGTTAGTTAGGTAGAAGTCTTAATATTTTTATATAGTTTAAGAATATAGTTTAATAACAACAATGCTGTAGCTATTTTTTGTGAATTTTTTTGGGAAGTGCATTCAAATCGAAATCGTTGCGCTGTTTAGTGCGCACTTAATTGAATTTCGCGAGTGCTGCTGCTGCTTCTGCTCCGCCGTCCACCGCACACACACTGGTACACTCGCACACTCATCCCACGGACGCACACACAGGGCGGCTGTGTGTGCTGCATTGTCTAGGCCACAAACATTGCCAAGTGCATTTCGTGCAATTGGATAATTGCATTTGGCTTGGCGTCGCCCGTTTCCAGCCAGCTTTCAGTTTGCCAATTGCCAGCGACAGTTGCCACACCGTTTTGCACCTGCTCCGCACTGGTCACGTGTTTTTGGCACTTCCAGGTGAGCCCCCAGGTGAGCTAATTTGCAGGTGACGACAATTAGCACGGCCAGCCCGAAAGTAGGCACTGCGCGCGTGTTTGGGGCTACAAACTAAAGCCTTTTCTAGGTGCATTTTAGGCACACTTCACCCTAATCAGAACCGTTTAAAGTATTCATTTATTTGTCGAAATGCCCATCAAACCATATGTGAGACCTGCTCTACTAATTTTGACACCATTAGCAAAAATTGGTTGGAACTTCTGATAAAGAAGTCTTCCAGTCCCCTCTGCCAAGATGGACTGCACTTTTCCTGGCACTCGTTCCGGGTTCGAAAGTAATTTCCACTGACTTTACAGCCCCTGGCATGATATCTCTCGCATCCGTCTCCCCTGGCATAGGTATATCCTCTATATTCGTCTGGACACTGGCCATCAACACGGGGCTTCTCCAAACAGACGGCTATATCAGTGATATATCATAAGTAGGAGTTTTATTAAATAGTATTTCCTTTTATACTCACGGTACTTCTGAGCCACGACAAGGCATACCATAAGGACACCCATAGAAAAGACCACCAGGAACTTCATACCGGTTTTGTCAGCGGCTTTATAACGACTGAAAAATTCTACATCATTCATAGAGTTAGGTAAACTTAATGCTGCAATAAAGCCTGCGTGAACTTTAACGAACTTATTTTAATGGACTAATTTTGGGTTAACATAAATTAACATAAGCAAAAATAAAAGCAGATCCTACGAAAATTGATCTGTAAGTTCCCATTTATTCCGAAGTTAAGTAATTGAAGTTACTACCAATTTATAGCATTATTTAATGACTTTTCTATAGCATTTTACGGCCTTGTATAATTCAACAGGCTCGTCATCATGTCATGAAATTGCGACATTGCTCTGTTCACGAAGGCCACGAATCTGTTGTGTCCGTCTGAAGAATTACGTGATTGGGAGACACATTTAATCCTGCATCCGCCCCTAGAATGGAAAAAATTTCCAGTTACGGTACAGCCACGAGTCCTAAATCGTTGGCATCGTTTTGTTTCAGGCACATAGGTAAAACCTCGAATTCTCCGCGTACAATCTCCGCTGACATTGACCCCAGAATAACACAAAGCTATGGAGAAGATATTGGATTACATAGTTTCCAAAAGAGTATTAAGAAGAAGTAGTACTTACAATTATTCTGAGCCAAAATAAGGCCCACAAGGCTGGCTACAAGGCAAAAAACAAGGACGCACTTCATTTTGATCAGGTCTCAGAGCAGATCTTTCCTACTGAGCTGCTTGGGAATGAGTGAATATGGTCGCCCAAGTTGGCATCAAGAAATACAATCACAATTGGATTTGTGTCTTAAAAATATGGGTATTTCCACTAATAACTTCTCACTTTTATAAACAATGAATAAAATTAGTTATTCATTTTTCTGTATGATGTTGCTCTCTGAACCCAATAGAAAAGCAGTATTTATTACCACCATAATAATTTCCAACCAAAGTTAGTCGAACATTTTGCACTTAAAATCTAGAGATTTATAGACTTTTTGATGTTTGATAATAGCCGCAGATATATTCCGAAAATTTATTATATACAATAATTAGTAAGCTTCAATATTCACTACTTCTTAAGAGACATGCTCCTTTGCGATTACATGAGATATGCAGATACTCAATATTTTTCCGTGATATTCATTTTATAAATAATAACCAATTCTCTAGGGATTTACCGATAAAGCGTGTTTATTTTCCAAAGAATAAAATTCTTAAGGTAAATTAAAAAGCTGGGCAAAAAAGTCCCGAGCCCGGGTCATCGCTTGTTCAATAAAGAAGGTGAACGGGTTACTTTCGAAGGTGATCTTTGGCTTGCACTGGGCCTCGCAGTCCGCCCGGGAGTAGAAGAAGTTTCCGGTTATGGTGCATCCCCTGGCCGCAAAGTTGACGCACCTTCTCCTCACGTCCGAGTAACTGTACCCGGACATCCTGTTTCCACATGCCCCCACAGGCACCGGTTCCAAGGCGCAGTTGACTGAATGAAAGTATATGAATTAATTATATTTCGGAGAAAAATTCCCTATTAAGTCAGAGCCTTCGGTGGGATCAGGCGAAGAACCCGAATGGCTGGGGCCTTCGGAGCTACTGTGTGCCCATCCCTGCTCTCAGAACTCACTGTTATATTGTCCTAGGACCAGGCCCAACAAAACAAGGAATACGGAGAGCGCCAAAAGAACCTTCATCTTTTTTTCTTGATCGCTCTTGGGGGTGAACTGTCTTTTCCGGATGGACCTCAACGACTGAGAGCTTCACGTGGAAATATTGAGTCTTAATAGCTCCACTCCGTTCTTATTGCCTAAATTAACATAAGCGTATTTGCACATTTATTACTTGGCTTTAAAGCTATTAAGAATTATCACAACTTGGCCACTTTGACCTGATAAAAGTCAAAGATCAAATGGAATATATCATAGTCCAGCTGGTAAATTTGTGCCTAATACTTCAGTTTGATTTTGAGGTAAAAATGTGCACACTTCACTGCACTATTGGATAAAAACTGACGAAGGAAATAAATAATTCATAAATACTCACATGTCTTTCCAAGTTTTATTAAGCACAAAAATAATGGCAACTTATTTATTTATTATTATTTATGGTAATTTAAAATATTTTTCTTCAACAGACTGAGAAATATTGTTTAAAGTGTACAAATGTGCAAGGATCACGTCGCAATATTATGCATCTTATTAAGTTTATTATATTGTACATAAATCGCCCATAAATAACTATTTGTTCATTGAATAATTTTTTAAATATAACATTAGAATCCTCCCAACATTACCGCAATCATTAATTTTTGTCTGGAATCTTTATATATAAACTTAATACAACTTAATATTTATTCTCTATTCTTTTAATTTTGCTCTTATTATAATAATATTAATAATAATAATATTTTCTGAAGTAAATCAAGTTATAATCAGCAATAAAGTATAATTTTAAAATTTTAAAAATAAATTTACTTGCCTGCAATCCATAAGAGTGTTTCAACAAATTTGATAGCTAAAGCTCCAATAGTTTCTAAGATACAGGCAGACGGACAAACGGACAAACGGACAAATGGACAAATGGACAAATGGACAAATGGACAAAGGGACATGGCTAGATCACGCTTATTAAGCCTAAATGGTGTTGGAGGGGCCTCCTTCTGGCTGATACCTTAAGACTTCTTTCAATAATATTTTTTTATTAATATATAACCCTGTTTATTGCGCATTTTCTCTGTGTTTCTGGTAGGCAAACATCGCCCATATATGCAACTGATTTGCTTTTAATGTGTAAGTAAAAGCCCTGTCCAATTTGTGTCGCATCCAGGTCCATATATAGTATGCAGGTTCGTTCAACTAATTTGGCCCAAAGGCACCATTCCATTACCATTAGCAGTGGACATTAAAATTTCAAAAATCAATTTGAGAAATAGCATTTTGATTTGATTTAAATTGTAGCGCCCCAAGGCCCAGCAGGCTCGCCCCAACTGAGAGAGAGCTCGCACATGGCGAGTATTATCCTGGGTGCTCAACACCGCAAAGCCCTCACCTGCACTTGCATCCGCACAGGCACTGGCACTGGCCCTTGCATCCTCACTCTACCTGACCTCTCGCTCACCTGTGATGGGCGCAGGACCGAGCCTATTTAATACGTCCAAAATAATTCAGCATAAATTATTCAGGGGGAAATTAATTCACTAACAACACCCAGTAACGGGTCGCTGCTGGCACTAAAACTTTAGAGCCATGTCCTGTGAACCCATCCGGTATTCTGTATTCAGTATCCAGTGTCCCGGTGTCCTCGTGTCCTCGAGTCCTGGTGCCATGGTATCCTGGTGTCCTGGTGCCGCATGTGCAACATTAGACACGAAATGGCAATTTTCCATTTGGCAAATGAGTTTTGCGGCCGACGGACTCCCAAATATAACAATTATGCAAAATTACAAATTCTCACAATTCTAATGGAATGCCCGCCCGGGTGGGCCCGGGAGAAGGGGCGCGGAAGGACCCTGACTCGTCGTCCTGCGCTCGCTAAATGGAAATTTATTGGCGCCACTTGCCCGGGGCCTCGACTTCTGGGAGCAGGCGTCGGCGGTGGCGTCGGCTACAGCTGTGACCAGGACACACAGGAGGCTGGAATAACAGCAGCAGGATATAATAACGGAACACTGAACAAAATAATTGCTAGCAGAGCATCTAGAGGACTATTAGTGAATATATTTTCAGCCTAAGAACAACATAAAAGGTTGGTAATCAAAATAACCACAATGGAGAATATATATATGAAAAAGCTAATTGAAAAAGAGAAATAAAGATGAATAACCTAATAGAAAATAAATATTTTAGTTTCAGAAATTAGTATTTCTGATTATGGATAATATTGCTTCTGAGGTATGGGTATTATTAACCATCACCAAAGTCTTTAATTAGATTTATCCTTTCACTTATCACCAGTCGAGCTCTAGAGTAAGAAGATTAATGCTATGATCTTCAATAAATTTGTTATTTTAGTGTGGTATCTGAGATGAATTCGAGATGAATAAAATTCGCATCTCAACAAATAAACAAATAAAGTGGAAGTGCCTCATCATATTAAATATAGTTGAATTACAAATATAACCATTCAACAATGGTTTAAACTTGAGCATATTTAATGAAAACGATCATATATCTTTTGCCAATTAATTAAGTTCATTATGATGTCTTTTTTTCTTATATTCGGGCAATGGACAAATGAACTGGCAATGATCGTATGACATATGATAGTTTGTCTCTGAAATAGACCCACTCCTGGCAACAATTACTGCCTTCTTGACAAATAAATCTCTTTACTCGATCACAAAATTGATCGTCTAATTTTGACAGAAAACAAATAAATAAAATTAAATTAAATGACAAAATGTAAATATTAATACTTACACTCATCGCCTTGAATTATGACAGTCTGGCGGAAAACAAAGGCTATTAATGCCACAATCTTCATCCTATTTTTATTCAGCGATCAAGAGTTTTCATCAATCATTTCAAGAAGACTGGATACTTAAGCCATACGATTTGAGAGAAATTGGAAATTAGATTATAAATTGGTTACAGTTTGTGGATCATTTAATAACATCGGAAATGGCTGACAGAATCTTCGCCATTGCCTTGACGCCATAAAACAAACTGAATACCTACTGATGGTCAATACCAAATGTATAAACATTTATAGACTATAATTGGAAACCTTAATTTATTAGGCACATTAATTTGCCTTCTTAGTTAAATATTTAGTTCCTCCAAGCCAGCTGCACAATTGTGTTGGCATTCTGCCATTGTCATCCAATGTGTTAGCCTTTCTCTGTAACAGACAAATCCCTGGGAACAAGAGTTGGTCTTCTCCTCACAAACAAATCTCATTACTTGGTCACAAAGTCCGTCGTCTAAGTATGACAGAAAACAAATAAATTAAATTAGGTTAAATGACCGAATATAAATATTAATACTTACACTCATCGCCTTGACACAAGCCAATCAGTTTCAAAATAAAAGACATTAATACCACAAACATCATTGTATTTTCATTTAGCTTTGAAGAGTTTTCATCAACCATTCGATTTGAGGGAAATTAGCGAAATGGGCTACGGTTTGTGGCTCTTTATTAGGTCTTAATTTTTATCATTTACATTTCTCAGAAACGGTTGACATTTCTATTAAGTTTTAAGCACCAGAACCCTATAAATCCCAGCTGGTTCTAGCCGCAACTGCATACTTTATTAGCGGAAACCCCAAAGATATTTACTAGAAAAATAACATACACTCTGGCACTTTTCATAATTTGGATAGAAACGGATCGCTTGATACACACAAACTATAACTCTGTAGCATCTTCTTGTCCTTTTGTTACATGTGTACTGCGTTATTCGATTACACATTCCAATATTGTCTAGATGAACAGAACAATATCGATTAGTGAGATTTGGGATCACTGTGATCTGGTAATACCTACAGTCATCTTCGTATGCTGGGTAGCCAAGTTGGCCAAGGCCAAAGGGGCCAAGGCCAAGGTGGCCAGGGTAAAGGTGGCCAGGGCGAAGGTTTCCAGTGCCAAGGTTTCCAGGGTAAAGGTTGCCAGGGTAAAGGTGGCCAGAGCCAAGGTGGCCATTGCCAAGGGGGCCAAGGGGGCCAAGGTTGCCAGGGCCAACGGGGCCAATTGGGCCAACGGGGCCAATTGGGCCAACGGGGCCAACTGGATCAACATAATCAGAGCCAACGGGGCCAACGGGGCCAACTGAGCCAATGTAATCAGTGCCAAGGTAATCAGAGCCAAGGCCAAGATCGCCAAGGCCAAGGCCAATTAAGCTCACAATAATGACGGTTAATAATGCGAGACTCATGTTATTCTCATGATCTGTCAACGATCTTTGTGAACTCCTTCGGTGAGGCTGAAGCTATAAGCCATCATCAGAATTAGCAGAATTTGTTACAGTTAATGGCTCATTAGTATGTCTAACTTTTGGCATTTAAATATTTCATTTGCTCCAACTACAAAATAAACTCTGGGCGATTTTCGCGCAACTAAAGTGATCTCCCACAGTTTTGGAGCTGGAATTCTCTACTAGTTCTAGCATCAACTAAATAATTTCTTATGGAAAGTACTAAACACCATTAATTCAACTCAAGTGCAATTCATCCCCAAAGAAATTGTTTATTTAAGGATTGGTAATGTTATTATGTCGAGTACGAGCATAATAACACTTCGACTGGCACTGTTGAAAAGTTTGATAGAACTTATTCAGTTGAAATTTACAAACTACAAGTTTGTAACAAAAATTGGCGTTCGGGTCGCATGTGTACATAGTTATTCGCTCACAACGTCCATTGCCAAGGCCCATAGAGCTTATAATAATGGCGCTTAATAATGCGAGCTTCATGGTATTCTCATGATCGGCCAACGGTCCTTGTCAACTTTTTCGGCGAGGCTGAAGTTATAAACCACACGGCGTTAGGAAAATTAGCAACACTTGCTACAGTTAAGTCTAATTTTTAGCATTTAATTATTTTAGCATACACTCAGGCGATTTTGGCACAACTAAAGTGATTTTCCACAGTTTTGCAGCTGGAATTCTCTACTACTTTTAGCCTCAACTGAATAATTTCTTGTGGAAAACACAAACACCATTAATTCAACTCAAGTGAAATTCATCCACAAAGAAATTGATTATTTAGGGAACATGTCTGAATGACAATTCTCTTTGCAATTTTCTAAACTTGGATAAAAGTATGACTTATGATAGTTGCAAACTTTAAGTTCGTCACATCGGACAAATGTGTGGCATTGGAACACAATTACTCGAGTACATCCAATATAGGCTAGACGAGCAAAATATACGATTAGTGAGATCGGGGATCATTGTGATCTGGTAATACTTACTGTCATTGCAGTGGCCAAGGCCCATCAAGCTGAAAATAATGGCGATTAATGCTGCGTGCTGCATGATTCCTTCCAGACTGGAGGTATAGATCGGTAGAAATTTCCTCGGCAGGGGTCATCGGCTCGCTTTCGTCTTTTCTTACCTACACACAAGTAGTAGTAGTTAGCAATTTGTTACAGTAAATTATATTATTTCAATAGTTTAAGCCATAACAAGAACTTCAGGCGATTTTGCAAAAATTCTCTACTGGTTTTAGCTTCAACTGAATAATTTCTTGTGGAAAACAGCTAACACCATTAATTCAACTCAAGTGGAATTCATTCACAAAGAAATTGTTTATTTAAGGATTGGTTATATTATAAGCTCGAGAACGAGCATAATAACACTTCGACTGGCACTGTGCAAAAGTGTGATAGAAGGAATTCTCTTGAAACTTACAAACTACAATTTTGACACAGAAATTGGTGTCCGGATCGCATGTGTACATAGTTTTTCGCTCACAACGTCCATTGCCAAGGCCCATAGAGCTCACAATAATGGCGGTTAATAATGCGAGCTTCATGGTATTCTCATGATCGGCCAATGGTCCTTGTCAACTGTTTCGGCGAGGCTGAAGTTATAAACCACACGGCGTTAGGAAAATTAGTAACACTTGCTACAGTTAAGTCTAATTTTTAGCATTTAATTATTTTAGCATACATTCAGGCGATTTTGGCACAACTAAAGTGATTTTCCACAGTTTTGCAGCTGGAATTCTCTACTAGTTTTAGCCTCAACTGAATAATTTCTTGTGGAAAACACAAACACCATTAATTCAACTCAAGTGAAATTCATCTACAAAGAAATTGTTTATTTAAGGATTGGTCATGTTATAATGTTGAGAACGAGCTTACTGACAATGCCTTCTACACTTTATAAAATTTGGATAGAAGTGATGCCTTTGAAACCTGCAAACTATAAGTTTGTAACAAAAGTGGGACTCTTGCTTGCATGTGTAGGTAGTTACTCGATCACATCTTCCAATATTGTCTAGACGAGCAAAATATACGATTAGTGAGATCGGGAATCATTGTGATCTGGTAATACTTACTGTCATTGGTGGCCAAGGCCCATCAAGCTGAAAATAATGCTGCATGATTTCTCCCAGACTGGAGGTATAGATCGGAGGTGTCCCAGCCCAGCCTCGCGAGCCACAAATTTTCTCTGCCCGGCCTCTTTTCTTACCCCCACACAAGTAGTCCTAGCATGTCAATATGTTTTCGCTGGGAAATTAGCAATTTGTTACAGTAAATTATATTATTTTAATAGCTTAAGCCATAAGAAGAACTTTAGTCGATTGTGGCACAGTTTCAGCGTTAAGGCGTTAGAATTCCCAACCTGTTCAATTGAGTAAGTCATATTAAAACCCATCTTACCCTCCACAACCATACACAAATTGCCTTACTTGTATTTATTATAGCTATTATGTGTTTATGGAAACGTTCAATTTGAGTTATAAATACAAAATAATTTCTGTTTACAATATTTACCTAAACACTTCCTTGTCACATTTCTCTCAGTGCAACCGGGACACGCGTTCAATTATTTTGCGTGTGTAAATTTGGCGGAAATAGTCTGTAACATGATATGCTAACACTTGTGGTGGCTATATATGGCAATATAGCTATATATGTAGCTTTTGTGGGTGCCGTGTGCCCAGCACCATAAATAAAGTTCGTAAAATGTAGTATTTTAACAAATTTACTCAAATAAATTAAAATGTCCGCTGGCAGACCACCTGCCTACCACGTGGGGTCGCCGTTGGGATGTAACCGTGTCGTGTGGAGGTTACAATTAATTTTAATTGCAATTGAAATGTAACGAAAATGCGATATGCAAAAAATGTGAAGGATAGGGGATGCACAAAAACACAGGAAATTGCCATGTGTGTCCAGGTTATGAATAAAGAAATATTATTTGGGCGAAGTGAGTGGCGGCAACTATGACTTATTGATGCCGGAATATATTTTTGGCTGGACATTCGGAGAATGATTTAGATATATTGTTTCTATGGAAAGGCTGTACTGATGTACCAACATTATTTGACTAAGTGATTCAACTCTGGGTTTGGTATATTCCCACCAGTATCAAATTCAAAAAGATACTTTCTCAGGGCCTTTCACTGATCTTGGGCTATCTGACCATCTCTTGCTTGACACCATGACTTCCTTGCAATTTCCCTCTCAGTTTTTCCCCGCGGAGGGAAATGAAAATTCTTTGACTGATTAAGCCGCCAAACTGCATAGCGAAGGAGAGGCGCCAGCTGAGTTCCTCGACTGGAGACTGTGAAGTGAAGGTTCATCAAGCCCAGTTTCAGTTATGGCCAGAGTCTTTGCGGCAAATGCAATTAATTTAAATCAATTGATTCGTTTGAGGACAATTTAATTGTATGCAGACGACGACGACGACAATGCAGCCAAAGAACGAATGGGCTGAGATGCAAAGGCATCAGAGATGAAATCGATTGTCGAGATGATTTGTCAGAAGTCTGTAATTGCCTTTAATTGAATCGAATTGAGTTTGAGGTGCATATGACAACATTAAAGGCGACGCAGAGTCGCCCCACAGAATAATGCCCGCATTACCCTCAGGCTCCGTTCCTCGGTACCTCCAATCCCCGATTTCGATGCCAATTCCGAGTCCAAGTCCCAGTCCCAGTCCCAGTCCCAGTCCCATTCTGGCCTCCAATTGAATTGTGCACTTAAATTACAAGTCTCTCGGCTCGTTCGCGTTCATCAAGTGAATTTATCAAAATTACATGCAATTTAAAGATTCTTTTTCACAATTTGGGTTCGATGAGCGACTCTGATTCCGATTCTGATTCTTCACTTTTGGTTTCGATTACAGCTCGGTCCTGCAGCCGCGGGCAGAGGAATGTTTTGCTACCAATGCCCACCTGCCCTCCATCCCTGCGGACCCCATCCGCCGCGCCTGCCCACGCTCGACTACCCCTTTGCCGCCACCCATCCATGTGAGTATGAAGCAGTAACTAAAATATATATAATACATAATAAATACTATACAGTAGAGGAGCATCTGGTTTCGAAAGAAGGCATTTTGCATCCATTAAATCCTAGCAACCCCAAATTTCATAAACTATATAGACATCAATCTGCCGGAACAGATGGATTTCAACTGCAAAAGGGCAATCTTTGCCTGGCATCGAATTAAATTTTAGATTAAAAGCCCATGATAATCGCCGCTGCTGCCGGTCGTCATTGGATTATTGTCTATATCGCCACATCTCTGTGTCTGTGTAGTTACATTAACGAATTATTCTATTAGCAGCACGTTGAGTCCTGGCTGGCCAGGGTGGTAGGTAGCAGGATCTGCCCCTTCGTGGCATATCAGATTTCATGGTCGCACATGTCGGGTGATTACTCTCTTTGCCTCGCAAAACTTTACCCACTCGGTCAGAGGGTAAGTGCCCAGGAACAAGGAGTATCTAGAACTAGGAAGAATCAGTCGTAGAACTAACGAATGCGTTCTGAATATATTATTGAATATATATACCTGCACTGACAGCGGCTTTTAACAATTCCATTTCGTTGCAAGGAAAAGCCGCAGCTGAAGTTGAGTCCCCTTGCCCCAAAAAACTACTCCTGGCACTCCAGAGTCGGGGGAGAGAGCCCCGCTGCCATATAACTATAATTGAATAAAACGAAAAAAGAGGAACCTGCACTCCCAATCGATATTCCGAGTGCTGAGTGCGGATTTTCTGGATATTTTTTTGGGAGCCACTCCTTTAGGGGCCGAAAAGGCAAAGCTCAAGCAAACGTGAACGTGTCGGAAAGTGAAGCTATATCCATTCCAATTCGAATTGGGATTGGAATTGGAAGGAAGGAGGGGGAGTTTTGGATTTCATATTATGCAATTATCGAATGGCAAAGCGTTAATGCTTTGCCATGCAAATTTCCTCCGTCGCTTCGGAATGCGGCGACAGATTTCGAGTCGAGCTGAGTGCCTCGGCATTTATCGAAAATCATAAATCAAAGCCGCCGTCAGCCGCATGGAATAGTGAATAGTTTATTGATTTTTTTGCGCATTCTCCTCCCGGCCATAAAAGGCACCGCCAAAAAGCGGAGAGCTGAGGCTTTGGCCCGCCAATTATAGTGCATTTTTGGTGTTTTCGTCTTCGGGACGGAGTGTGTGTGTGTGCTGTGTGTGAGCTGTGTGTAATGGGATTAGGTGGGGACTTACGAACGCATTACGTAACGTCTCGGCACGTAGACCATCGCCCCCCCCTCGCAGCTGACTGCTCCCGTAATCCTAATCAGGTGCAAATTCTATTTACTCCTGACTGATTCAATATGACAGACACAACGATAGACAGACGGGCGATGCGGTACTTATGTTCGTGCCATCGGGGAGTGGCGGAGCTGCCGGGGGTCATCCTTGGTCCTCGGAGGTCTGAGGGCTCCTCGGAAGGGACTGGCTGTCGCTTTTGATTCCGACAGCTTAATGTGCTCCTAATGCAATTTACAGAGAGATAATTTCAGCGCCGTGGCTTCGACTAGGCTTTAAATGATTGCCTTTGCTTACTTACTAAGAAAACTCTATTTTCTTTGAATTATTTTGCCAGATTTAAATTATATAAATAAATTATAATCATCTACATACAATAATAACTGTGCTGCTATAATATTTTTCCTCTATTTAGGTATTTTTTACTTAATTTAGTTATATTTTTCTTAATTTATTATTTATTTCTCGATTTTCCCTCACAGCCTGATTATTTTTTAACTTTATTTAGCTATATTTTACTTAAATTTGTATTTATTTCTTATGAAAATGAAACTCTTTATGAGTATAATCTGTTTTTATATAGTTTCTTTCCCTATGCTGGCATATTAATTTACAAGAAAGTTTAAGATGGAAATAATAATAATAAAATATAAAATATTGGGCTACAAATTCCTCTGACTCTTTTTTTGAGACATGAGTTATATTTTACTTTATCTAGTATATATTTCTTATTTGATCTTACCTCACAGCCTTAAAATGAAACTCTTTATGAGTTAAGCCTGTTTTTATATAGGTTTTCTTCACTATTGCTATATTGTACATAGTTAATTAATTACCAGAAAGTTTAAGATGAAAATAATTAAACAAAATAAAAAACACTAGATACCCTGTCTCTTTTTCAGAGACTCCCAATAAGTATTGCTCTCAAAATCAACAATAAACTTCCCCAGATCATTTGCATAGCTAATTCAATTTACTGGATTTTTTTTTTATATTCGAGATTCCCATTCGTGATTCCTTTACGTGACAGTTGCGTCCCCCTGCCTTTTCCCGATCTCCCCCAGAGGCCAACCCCTGGAACCGGGCTGGGTTGACACCGAGAACGCCTCTCAATTGCTAAACTAATTTAAAATTTTTGCCAACGCGTGCCCGGACTTTCAAAGCTCTGAAATTGAGACGGTGACACTTCTTCCAAAAACACAGAAAATAATAAAGGCAGGCGAGGGAATTCGACCTTTTGCAGGGGGAGTTCTCGACTGGCTTCGCATCGGATTCCCGCCAAGAAACTAGGCCGAGAAACTACTTATAATGAATGCTAATTCCTTGGCTCTCGGATTAAGTAAGCGAAACTGAAATCGAATGAGAATTGATTTTTCCCTGTGCGGAGATGCCCGGGAACGGCAGGCAAAGTTGCAGACAACATGTATCTTACGGATACAGAGACGAATGCGAAAGCGAACTCAGATACACAGATAGTCTGCGTGGGCGGAGCCGGGAGGAGGTTAGTTGGCATCGAGCTGATTGCCAGGACTCTCCTGACACTCGACTCAACTCAACTGCTCCTGCGCCCAGACCGAAATCCCTTAATGATGGTTTCGCTTGTTATGCCAAATGTTTAAAAAATTGAATTATCTCCCATTACCGGCGCAGCTAACGAGCAGACGCAGTGCTACAGCTTCCAGTGCACTGGGAGAAATGTCTCCTCATTTTGTTCCAAGCAAATTTATACCTAATAATAATAAATATAATATATATATAATATATATTTATATATATAATATATAATAAATATAATAATAATAATAGGAATAATTTTGAAGTATAAGACAATTTATTTAGTTCAACGAACAATTAATAAAGGTTTTAGGAGACGTCAAGCTGTTTCGGACAATGACAGGGCGGTCATCAGCATCTGATTGCTGATCACTCAGCACTCAACACTCAACTTGCAACTAGATCCTGTTGAGCATCGTATTGCAATTCAATAGAGCTGGACTAACTTTGATGTTAATCGACTTTAAATCGATTTTCGTTCATCGAAATATCGAAAACATCGATTATTTTCTAGTTTTTCCAGTCAAGCGGTACAAGGACCAATGCTGAGGAAGCCTTTTGATATATAGATATATAGTTTAGTCTTCCCTCAGAAGTAATAAATATAATTCGACCATAAATATATGGTCATATATATATATTATATAATATAATATATAAATATTAAATAAGTATTCGAAGAGGATTTTCTTAAGAGGATGTTCTCCTAGATTATTTTTCCAATGAACTTACAATTTAATCCTCGTCAAAATGAAATACTTTTATTATGGTTATATTTTGCTCAGTGTCCAATGAGACGGAGAGACACAAGGATATAGATATCTGTCTGACTGGCTGGCTGGCTGGCTGGGTGGCTGGCTTGTCTGCTGCGACCCCCTTTTGCGTACTTTTTGAATCAATTTGGCAACAAGGATTTGTTAATCCTGTCTTCCTGACAAGTGCGGTTAGTTGACTTGTTGTTGCTGCCACATGACGTTTGATGTTCCTGGCTGGGGAAATGGGATACTGCTGGGTGAGTGGGTGTTGGGTGGAAGTCCTGCATCGAACTCCGGGCTCGAGTGGTGGCTCGCCCGGTATTGGGCAAAGCTTTCAGCATGAAATTCTTATTGCCCGGTTTTTCGGGCAGCTTTGGCTCTGCGCTCTGGGATTTGCACTCGAAACCTAATTGTGCTAATTGCTGCTGCCATTTCTGGCCACTCGGTGCTCGGTCCTCGGGCCTGGCCTTCTTTTTGGCCGGCCCCGAGGCATTTTCACCCAGCCCAGCCCAGCCTGGGGGCACATTTCCATTTGCATTTTAGGCAATTATTGGCTGCAAAGAATTTGATTAGCAAGAAAATTGCACTGCAGTCGAGTTAGGCAGGCAGATGAGGCAGAGATGAGCTCAGGCAGGTCGTGATCGTGATTATCCGCAAGAAACGGAAAAGCAAAGGGTTTCCTAGTCATTTTCCTTGGAATCGTACCTAGACATAGTTAGATTATATTTTATTTATGCTAAGAAGTAATTACAAATAATGTACATATGATTTTTTCTTAATTAAACCTAGAGTCTAGCCACCTCTAATGAGTACTTGGCTCAAAAAATTATGCTGAGTGCGCCGCACTCGAGCCGTACTCATCGGCCATTCGATTAGGCCCTCCTTCTGCTCCGCTTTTATGGCCAGTCTCTTTGAGCTGATTTTAGCTTGATTTTGGGGCCGGAATGCGTGCTTCATTAGCAGAATATCTAGGATTTCGATGGCTTCACCTGAACTACACTACAGCCAAAGCCGAGTGGAAACATTTTCTAATTATTTTCCGCAATTAAATATTAATCGATGGCAGCAGCAGCCGCATGGCCACGACACTTGCCATGGCCCAGAGACAGGGAGAAAAACGTAGCAAACAACATTAGTGCGCATTACGGAGTCTCTAGGGGATTGCGAAGAGAAAGATGGCCATAGAGAGAAAAGGGGTGGTGCGATCCAGGGCTGGTGCGTTCCAGTGGGCGGGACGACCTTCAGGCCGGCGCAAATGAACGGCAAAGCAACAACATTCCAGCTAATCGGATTAGAGCCCCTCAGAAAAGAAAAGTTGACACACAGAGGCGGCGCAGAGAGAGGCCGGGGCTTTGCTGGGCTTTGGCAAGAAGAAAATTAAAATTAAATTTTGCAATTTGCCAGCTAATTATTTATTTAAAATCAAATTGAAAATTAATTTTACAACACGAAGCGAGTTCGAGTCCGGCTCCGGGTCCGTGTCCGGGTCCGGGCAAAAAAGGTCCGGCAAAGTTTCCGCCTTTCGACTTTCGGCTTTGGTTTTCCACTTTGTGGAGGGTGCGAGAGGCGAGGAAAAGAGGATTGCCGGGCCGAGGTCAAGCGGGGCCTGTCAACGCCTTTTCCCCCTCCGCCTCCGCCTCTCTCCCTCTCTCCTTCTGGCACTCAAAAAGGCAGTTATAAAATATTTTGCAGCATAGAAAATGGCGCTGCTGCTAGAAAATTCAATTAGCCAGCAATTTTGGCAACAGCTGGCTTTCAGCAAAGCCAACAACTTGGTCCCGCCCGAGTTGGGGGCAAGGCTGGAAGGGGGGATGGGAACTTCTGGCTTGAATGAATTCCAAGGTAGTTACAGTTTTGGTTCATCTAAAATTTAGAGAAAACTCCCCGCTTGACTGGAGATATCGAGAACTAAACAAAAACTGTAATGGAATTCTATGTTTATAGCTATAAATAATAAAAAAGGTGAACTTGTAAAGGTGAAGCATGTAAAGAGTTACTTAAAGGTATCAGGTTACTTTATTTTTAGCTGGCTAAAAGTATACATAAATAAATAAATAAGTAAATAAATAAATGTCCTCGCATCCATATAAATGTGGGGAAATCTCTTTAACTCTTATATCTAAAAGCAAGATAGCTATAGGTTTTCTGTTATTCTCCAGTATCCTTGTAAGGACCTTTTTAAAGAAAATAGCTGATACAGAAAATCTTCCATTTCTTCCTTCCGTCCATAATTATATTAAGTCTTTTAAGATTCTTCGAAGCGGATTTCCGTATTCATTCTCTAAGATTCAATTTTCCAAAGAACTTCCAATTTAATCCTCGTCAAAATGAAATACTTTTGTTATGGTTATATTTTGCTCAGTGTCCATTTCTTCCTGCTGTGGTTTTCCATTATATATATTCTGTGTATACAATCCCAGTCCCTCCGATTTCTATCCTCAACTATTTAATTAATGGCGACGCCAGGTGAGACATACATCCCCAGCTTAGTGGCACTTATGCCCTTGCACCTCTCCGCGGCTGCAACTAGCTAGAATTAAGGCGCTAATGCAACACCCAGCTCCAGCTCACATCTCGCTCTCCTCTTGATCCTGATTCCCTGCAGATACCAGCTACTCGTATCATCCTGCCATCCACGATGAGACCTTCGTCCGGCGGAAGCAGCGACGGAACCGCACCACCTTCACACTGCAACAGGTAAGTCGGAGAAGTCCAAAGTGAAGAGCGAAGGAAAACTGTGTTTAATTTTTTATTTCGGCAGCTGGAGGAGCTGGAGACGGCCTTTGCCCAGACCCACTATCCGGATGTATTTACACGCGAGGATCTGGCCATGAAAATCAACCTGACCGAGGCCCGGGTTCAGGTAAGGACCCTTCGTAACCCGCTCTCTGATTGAAAATTATGCTAAATAGGCAGAAGAGTTGTGAAAAAACTGAGGGGACTGCTGTAAATTCAGCCAAGAAGTTGAGGAAATCGTATCAAATTTCATAAAAGTATATTTTAGAGCCCTATAGGACAGACACCACCCTAGACCGGTCACGCAGTCTGATCAAAGCCCTCAGTTTTTCTCGATTAATAATGCATATGCATGGCGAAGCGGCTCGAGGACTTGGCGGGGGCTCAAGGACTCGGCGGGGTCTACCCAAACGGGTTCGGGCTGGCAGGCCTAATGCAATAACTGCCTTTAAAAAATATTTTCCATATACATTTTCAATGACGTTGGGGTCCGACAAGAAACAGCAAAAAAAAGGCAGCCAAATATGCAAAGTTCTTGAGCGTTAACAGGAAAAATGAAAAGAAAGTCGAGAAAAGTGGAAGGGAAATTGTTCCCCTCTGTTTCTTATCAAGTCCTGCACCCCCCTTCCACAGAAATCTAATTTATTTTCCAATATGAAAGAGGAAGGAGTGCTGGGAGCAGAGAGCAGAGAGCCCAGGAAAATTGTGACAAGCAATATGAGTTTCAGGCGGAACTAAGAAGTCAAAGGAGATAAGTTTATTTAGGGAATATTGCATAAAATAGTCCATTAACTAAACTCTAGCTAGCTTTATATATTTCTTAGAAATTGATATAAAGAAATAGAGAAATAGGGAAATAAAGAAGAACAATTAAACTAGTAACTCTATCATTCTTCAACTGTTCTTAGTTGTAGGACATTTATAATACCTAATACCTAATACCTAATACCTAATAGAGCTATAGCAGTCTCTATATATTTTTTAGAAATTAATATAAAGAAATAGAGAAATAGGAAAATAGAGAAGAAAAACATTTAGTAACTCCATCATTCTTCAACTGTTTTTAGTTGTACGACATTTATAATACCTAATACCTAATACCTAACAGAGCTATAGCAGTCTCTATATATTTTTTAGAAATTAATATAAAGAAATAGAGAAATAGGAAAATAGAGAAGAAAAACATTTAGTAACTCTATCATTCTTCAACTATTCATACATTTATTTATTATACCTCATACCTAACTGAGCTATAGCTAGCTGTATATATTTTATTAGAAATTAATATAAAGAAATAGAGAAATAGGGAATTAGAGAAGAAAAACATTTAGTAACTCTATCCTTCTTCAACTGTTCTTAGTTGTACGACATTTATAAAACCTAATACCCAACTAAGCTATAGCTATCTATATAAATTTCTTAAAAATTATTATAAAGAAATAACGAAATAGCGAAATAAAGAAGAAAATCCTTTAGTAACTCTATCATTCCTCAACTGTTCTTAGTTGCAACACATTTACAATAATAATTAATATGTTATTATTTACTTAGCCCTTAAAAAGTAATTTATTTCTTGAATAGACTTCAAGAATAAATATACATTTACTGAATTAGCTAGCTAGAACTTAAAGCCTTTATTAAAATTTAATGAATCCCCATTTGCTTTTACTTCCATACCCTTTTAGTATTATTTGCGATTAACGTCACAGGGTCGCCATTATCTCTGGCAATTGTGGCCAAAATTAGACTCACATTAAAATTTATGGCCTCGCTGGGTCTGATATGCAAATTAAGTGAGGGAACTGATTGTTTAGTGCCAAAAATAGCAGAGGTAAGTGTATGGAATTGCAGCTGCATTTGTCAGATTAGCGCACGGCAAGCTGACAATTAGCGGATAGCACTTCCTTCCCCACAAACCACACGCTTTCAGAGGGAAAATATATTCCGGAGATCTTGAGGTGGGTGTGAAAAATTGGAATGGCGAATTTCCATCTGCGGCACTCGAGCACGTCGCGGGTTCCTAAGGCCGAAAGCAAATTATGCAATGAAACTGTGCAACTTAATGAGGATGCTGCACTAACTAGGCACGTTTTGCAAAAAAACCTGGAAGTTCCAAGTAGCCGAGAGAAACCGAAACCCACGCACACTTTGGTGGCCATTAAAACACTTTGGTGGCGACATCCTCTCCATTTTTCTATTTCCGGCACAATTAGCAGCCCAGGCGCCTTTACATTTCCACCGTGCTGCTGCCCCCAGCTGTGCCAGCTTTCCCAGACTTTCCCAGGCGTAACCAGATACTTTCAATTCAATTTGTCATAAAAAACAAGCAAGCAATTTGATATTTGTATCCAGAGTTAAATATTTGTCAAGTGTCCAAGTTTACGACAATGGTACACTTGTCTCAAACACGTGTCCTTGTCAAGCCCAGCTAAATTATAGCCAGCTAATAAGGAAAGCCACCCCCATGGTGTTTTTTTATTTTTTGTGAACCTGTCAAATATTGCCAACTTTTGTGGTCCGAGTTTGCAGAGTCCAGAGTTCTTTAACAAAAAAATTGTGTGGAAAAAACGGAAAAACGGAAAGCATTTCGAGTGGACAGACAGCTTAGTCTGGGATTTCGATAATGGAATGAATGCCAAATTTTTTGATGAGGGTGAGCCAGCCCTCCTCCACGCTTTCCAGCCGCATTTTGACACATTCTCTTGTTGCTGCTCTCTTTTTGCGGAAATAAATTTTATAATAAAATTTATTATGTCTACTTCGCCCGACCTGCCTGGGCTCCTGACTCCTGTTTAGCCGCTCACTTGCCTGTAACCTGATACGTTATCCACGGGATTTTTCATCTGTCAATTTCTGGTCCTTACTCTAGGGGTTTTCCTGTCGCAGCGCATTCGAGTTCAGCGCAAAAATCATTTACTTAATGTATATCCCCGGCGAGCTTATGGCCTGGAAGTCCTCCAGGAGTCGCAGCTGGGATCAGGGATACAAGTATGTATCGGTTATTTACCTGACAAGGACGAAGCACTTTGAAGTCGCCGGGAGAGAGAGCGAGCTCTTTGTAATAAGCGATATTGATTGATAAATGAGTGGGAAATTTGATTTTGGAATTTGTTTTGAGGGAAGCTTTTGAGGAAGTAGATGATTTTTTTGAGTTTGGGGTTGGAAGGGTGGCAAGTCATAGGAAAATGTTGTTAATAAAGATTTGCATGCCATTAAACGATTACTCGCAATTTGTTGAATAATAAATGTGATTGATTTTGGCTACTTGGGGACGTTGAAAAGCTGTACAGATTACAAGGTCTTGTCTAAACAAGTATTCATAATTTTATATTGATAATATACAGCATTTTATTTAGTTAATAGTTTATTAACAGTGTCACCCTTATTTCAACATTCCTAATAGAAAGCAGGCTTATTCTTCTCTATACTCATAATAATAATAATATTTCCCATAAGCCCTCTTCGCACTGCCTCCCAAATACCAGTTATCAATTTGCCAAACTAAGGCGATAAATAATGAAGTCGTTAAACCCGCCGCGATTACCGCCTCTCGCATTTCCGACTACTACGCATTCCTCATACATAACTAATTCGATTAGAATTAATGTCCTGGCTGCAGCATGACAATGCGAAGTATTCACATTCACAGTCACATTCACATCAGAAGGCACCCAATCGGAAATGTGGCACCACCCACTCGACCCACTCCACCCATTCGACCCACTCGGAGCACCCAAACCGCATATAATGCCAATAATTGATAATTTATTATAATCACGGGCCCCGGTAGAGCGATGTGAGAAACTGTTTCCAGAGAAAAGCCGCAAAATATGAGAAGGGCAGCAAGATGGGAGGGTTAAAGAAAGGACACTGAGAACAAATACTACAACTGAGCCTTGTATACCATTTATAAGTAGAGAGCAAGAAATAATGCATGAAATATAATATAATAAAAATATATAATGAACTATATATATAATAAAATATATATATATAAAGAAATATTTTCATACAAATAATAATTTCATATTTTTAGAAGTTCTTACGGGAGCATAAAAAATTAGTTGAGAATTTTAAGTCTATAAAAAGAAACATTATTAAAATCATCTTAATTACTAAAAGTCATCTTAATACCCTTTATAGAGAGAAAAAATATTTAAAATTAAATACTTTCAGCCGATATTAAAGCAATTAAATATAAAACAATTATTTTATATTATTGAGAGGGACTTACGAATTACAACTTGTGAATTTTAAGCAAGCCCAAAAGTAGAAATTCCCTGAACTACATTTATAGTATATGTTCCATTAGAAACCCCCAAAAACTAAACTTAAACTTCAAGATATATCAGTGGATCCTTGCCTAAAAATTGTATTCTATAACTGGGTTAGTACCCCTTTTTCTTGCAGTGTAAGGGATTGGCTGGTTGACCGGGCAGCCTGTCAAATAATTGCATTTGCTCGAGTAATCCTTTAATGCTGATCCAAGTTGATGGCCGCCTCGAATCGAGTCGAGACCGCCTTATGGTGGCCGCAGGACATGGGCGGATGCCCAGCCCACCGGAAAGGGGATTTGGCAGGGGGAAAAGGGGTGCTCCGGGGTGTGTGTGTGTGGTGTTGGCTGCTGCGGTAGCCCAATTATTGTTGTTGCCGCTGCCAAAGGGTTCGCCGTTTAGCCGGGAGCGAAATGCGTTTGATATTAACACATCTGTTCATTCATTCCACTTGAGCTGCCTTGCTCTTTGCTGCCTGCCAGGACTTCGGGCCTAGGTCCTTGGTCCCTGGTCCTTGGTCCCTGGTCTTGGGTGTTGTTCCCACTGAGTGTTCCGGGATCGAGACAAACTGTTTGCGGAAGCTAATGGTGCGCACTTGTCCGTAATTACCCCTGCGAGTCCGGAGTTCTGGGATTCCGGGTGGTGCTTGTACCCCTGTTCAGCCCTTGTTCTCCATTGTTTCCGCTCCTTTATTTTGCTCTGTGTAATTCGCTGTGTAACAACTTTCGGCATTGTTTGCTTGTTTGTTTTCGTTTTCACGGCAAATCGGTTTTAGTAACTTGTAACTTGTAACCGCACAAAAATTGTGTATGAATAATTGTTATTATGTTTATTATACTTCTTGGCATTGTTCTTCGAAAATTATGGAAACAATTTCAACGCTTTGGGCGGGTTTTGGCTTGAGTAAATAAATTACTTGGAGTGCCTCAAAAGGGTCCTTCCGCCTCGAGAGAGTGTGTTGATAAGGAGTGACATGTGCCGCGGGTAAATATATATTTCAAGACAGGATATTTGCAGAACGTGGTTACAGGAATAAATATATTATTAATGAAAGGGATTCTTCTAACACAAAAGAAGCTAGAAAATATTAATTTTATGGGAAATTTTATAGGGACTTAGGCATTAAAACTAGATTTTTATATGTTGGTACCGGAATTTATTTTATTTTATTTTATTATTTTATATTAAACTTTTTCTGAGTATATAACACCTGAGCAAATAAAGTTAATTACTGTTTGTTATATAGTAAACTGTAGTAAATAACACATTACCATGATAAGGCAGTAAACTATATATAATATAGAATGCTTCATATTTATTTGTATTTGCTTTAAATTTCCACCAGTTTTTTTTTGAGTTTAGCAAGAGGAGAAACTGTAGTAGTCCTTGAGCTTGGGATGGGAAATTATAATAAATAAAATATAATAATAATAATAAAAAAAATATATAAATATATTTATAATAAATTGAAGGTTCCAAGATTCCACCAAGGGCCTAATTGCCAGATTCCCCTAAAAGTATGCCTTGCCCTATGGTAGGAATTAAATACAAAATTAAGTACACCTACAACAGTGTCTATCTCCGTTCTAAAAATAATAAATTAATTACAAACAATAATTAAAAGTAATAAATTAAGTCTGGTATGTAAATTCCCCAAAAATATTACAAAGATTCACAGGACCCTTTGCATATTCCAGCATGTCCTTTCGGCCCCTCTCCTCCACTTCCAAAAGTAATTCCGAAGGCAAGCAAGCAATCAAGGAACTAAACCAAGCGAATTGAATAAATAAGAAACACGTTTAAGTGTGTATGTGTGTGTGTGTGTGTTTTGGTAATAAAACGAAGCAAAATTGTGCATGAAATTATGATTGGAAGAGAGCGAGATGGCAGCAGGGACAGAGTGAGAGACGGGGGAAGAGAGAGACAGACACACACAATTGTTTTTCATTATTCAATTTTTATCATAAGCCAGAAGGAGAAGGAGCCACTTTTATCGTTTGCTCTCCTTAACATCCTTCTCTCTGCGTCTCTGTCCCGTTCGCTCTTCCAGCAACCCCTTGGGGCAGGCACACATACAGAGAGGGAAAAGTTTGGGCCCCAGCCATATTTTATTGGTAATGTGCTTATGGCATAAATATTGTATTAAGTAAACTGGTGGGCGTCACCACCACCGTTCGAAAAAACGACGGGGAAAGCCGAGAGGGAAACGAGGGAAAGTTCAGCGGGTGGGAGTTGCCTTTTGGGGGTTGGATTGTGCGCAATTTATTGTTTGGATAAAGGGAGCGGATGAGGGGCAGGAGCAGGCAGGAAGCTCTGGGGCAACATGGCGGCCATGAAGCCATGAAGCCAGGAAAAGGAGCAGGCTGCCTTGGGGCTGAAATTGTTTTATGCTTCTCCTGCTGCTGTTATGATTACAACAATTGGTAGCCGACAAATGCCAACTTTTGGCACAAATGTCTAATTTGAATTTTGATTAGGAAATTTACTTACACACACACGCAGACACACACACTGCGAGCGAGCACAAGATGGCGCCGAAAATCCCATTAGAGGGCGCTCTAAGCTCGGGGAATCAACGCAAAACCGGAAACTAAAGGCAAACGAAGAAAAGGAAGTAAAGGGAAGTAAAGGGAAACTTAAGGGGGAGGTGCAGGGGGTGATATGTGGGAGCTGTAAAAGGAAACACGCGCGCATAAGCAAGCAAGGGATGTGTCTAAGGAATGCCGAAGCGCAGCCATTGTCCTGATTGAGCCTCATTAGGGCCAGGCAGCCATGTGTGAGTTCCCAGCCCCCCTTCCCCCTTGGAGCCCCCTTCAATTTAGGCGCTGATTACAGGCCAAAATTTGTTTTGTCTTCCTTTTGGAGAAAATTGAAAATCCGATTTTGTTTGTTTATACGTATATATATCTTAGATTGCCTGGAAGGACAAAAGGGCGCGGGGAGTACATACATTTAGATTGTTAAAGTTTGCTGAGGTGGAAAATTTCGCTTATTGTCTGGCCCTGGCAACAAATTTTCCCCACTCCCTCTCCACCCCCCCTCTCTCAGAGGGAAAGTTTTTCAATTTCCAATTGGCCGGGAGCCGGAGCCGGAGTCAACAGGCAAAAACTTGGCTCGTGGCATAAATAATAATAGAGACATGTGGCCATATCAAGGCAATTTTCGCCAAAAACTTTCTCAATTTCATTCTGGCCTCCCTCTACCCCCTCCGCAGGTCTGGTTCCAGAACCGCAGGGCCAAGTGGCGCAAGGCGGAGCGGCTTAAGGATGAGCAGCGCAAGCGGGAGAATGGCGAGAGCACCAGCTCCTTGGACAAGGTAAGGAGGATAGCCCATACAAAGGGTTCACATAAGTTAATTAAAATAATTTAATTAATTCCTGCTTTAATCCAGCTCCACGACTCCCGCGAGTCCTCGCCAGACATCACGGGCGAGATAGACGACGACATGGACGAGCTGCCGCCCCGCCAGCGTTCGCACAGTCCGCTGCTGGCCAACGGTGCCTCCTTGGAGCAGCAGCAGCAGCACCACTCGCTGGCCCACTCCCACTCGCATTCCCTTTCCCACTCACGCAGTCCTGGCGGCGGCATGCACCTGGACTCCAGCGACAATGAGCGCCCGCTGTCCTCCAATCAGCTGACCGCCACACCGCACTCCGCCTCCCAGTCGCTGGGCTCCATCAGTGCCGGCTCCCCGTCGCCCTCGGGTCTGAGGGATCGGGAACGCGATCACACGCCACTGGCCAGCGGCGGTGGAGGCGGTGGAGGAGCCGGTGCCAGCAGCCCCTCGAATTCGCGCAACACCGACTCACCCATCGAGGTGGGCGGACCCATGTCGCTGACCACCGGCTCTCGGATGCCGGCCACCAACTCCTCCAACAACTCGGCCTCGTCCACGCCGACGCCCACCACGCCGCATGCCCCGCAGCTGCCACAGATGCCGCACTCCTCGGCGGCAGCGGCGGCGGCCTTTGGGAGCCACATCTTCGGAAGCTTCGGCGGTGGCGGAGGAAGCTCCAGCGATAGGTGAGTCTTCTTACAAAATTAAATTCAGAAAAATAAGTAACATTTTGAAGAATGTTCAGATTGTCTTTATGTTAGACAAGGCGGAGTTTCACGGGTGAAAAATAAGTAGAAACTACAGGATAGATCCGAACATATAGTATATATTTAAAGTATATTCTTAAAACAAAAGCTATGAGTTCATTTCAAAAAGCTTTTTGTCTAAAACAAAGTTTTATAATTTGATACGAAACAGTTTCACATAATTAGGTCTCAATATCGTCCCTAAAATCCTAAAATTAATCCCTAATAACGTCACCAAAAGATATTCTTTTATAAATATGTATATACACTTAGTCCGAGCCACCTTTTACTATATATTATATTGATAAGAAATAGCTTTTGTGTTCAGAGCTTTAGAGTTTTCAAAGATTTGACCAAACTCGATACTCAGTATAAAAAATATATGGCACTCCATGTTCCAGTATTAGTTTATTTTTTGATTGCCTGCTGAAAGTTCTTTAAAAATATATTTCAGAATGAAGCTTCTTGTTTGCCTGGCAATTTTTACTGCCTTTATAGCCACTTCCTTGGAAAGATGGTCTGTGTGATTTTTTTGGTGTTCCTTCCATAATTCTTCCCTAAATGGAGTTTATTTAAAAAATATAGAAATCTATATAGAAAATACAAAATAAATTAAATTACAAACGGCAGCCAACATATATTAGAAGAATCAAAGTTTGTGGACCGAAAGAGAAAGCCAAAACACTATCGCCGCGGCCATATATCAAAAAGGACACCCAAATATATATCCTTCTCGACAGAGACAATGGCCTCTGGTGATTAGACACTGGCCGCCCATCGGGTGCACGTGTCCGCCATATCGATGATGGCCCAGCATCATTAGCCCGGGAACGGGGATTGGATGGAAGAGAAAAAACGGAGGGAGCGGGCCCAGCTCTCTTAATGTTTCCGATGGCGCACACGACATCCGCTGACCGGAAGTGCGCCAATGGAATTTAAACGTTTTCCATCCAAAACATTAAGTAGAACGCCTTCCGCTGCGCACGCCTGTTCAATAACCCGTGAGTCGGGAGGAAAATCCAAGCGGAGAGAAAGAAAATTCAGAGATGAGCTCCGCAGGAGTCAATGGGCTAAGAGACCACTCAAAGAAAAATCTGGGGAAAATATACAAGATCAAATTCTTTAGGGAGTTATTTTTTGGAGGAAATGATTCTTCTTTTAATTCCATAATATAGGTAAAACCTAGAAATTAATTATGAGCTTTGCATAAAATATTTCGGTTGTGTTCCTTGGATAACTTCTTCTATAAAGGTGTTTAAGATTATACATTAACTTCTTTTATAATATAAAAACTACCAAGTATATTTCAGGAGTTCTTTATATCTATATCTTTATAATTTGTATATTATTTTCTATATCTATTCGTTATTCGTCTTTGCATAAAATATTCCGGTTGTGTTCCTTGGATAACTTCTTCTTAATGGTTTTTAAGATTATACATTAATTGTCTTTATGATATAAGAACTATGTTCTACCAAGTATATTTCAGGAATTCGTTATATCTTTATCTTTATAATTTGTATATTATTTTCTATTAGATTTTCTATTATTCGTTAGAATACTTACTGGTCAGTTGACCTCAATTTTTCTCAGTGAAAGTCGAGCAAAGCGTTGAAAATAAGGGATCGGGGTAGTCAAGGAATCGCATTGCACGGGCGGAGAGTCATCTAATGTCATTACTGCTCTCATTGCGGTCATTGTCTGGCTGGCAGCTCCACAAGCCCCCTCCCCTGAAGTTACCCCCGCAATCAAGGACTAATTTAGTCATCGTCACCAAAAAAAAATAAAGGAAAGATGCTGAAAAATCAAGGGAATAAAAGCGAGAGGACTGCAAGACTGGCACTGCCCACTTAGGGGTGGCATTTTGTCGCAATCTCTCGCCTTGTCGGATTTGTGTAAATATTTGCTGGTGGAAATTCGCAGCCAGGGGTGGCTCTGCTTTATTTTATTTTCCTGCCAGTTGTTGATGACAAAATGCGACACTTGCCATAAATTTTATTGTTTGTTTGTCTAATTCCTTTTGTAAGTGGAAGCTTAATGACACGCAGGCAATTAGCAGATCGTTTGGGTTTATAATCGCTCGGACCGCGCTCTGGAGGGTGCCTAGAAAGGACATTGATATTCCCAGAAGCTGTAGTTGCAGTAATTGGCTTATTCCTAAATTAGCTTGAATATTTCACTTAACACGTACTTGTTATTATTCTTTCATATTTTTCTATACGAAACTCTGTCTGTGATTAAATGAAAGATTAGCTGAAGCCAGAAAGCTGGGAATGTTATCATGCATATTACATTTTGTTTTAATTAATATACTTTACTTTATATGGAACAAAATTCAGTGAGGCTTTCTGACTCTCTTAATTCTTAAAAGAAAGTAATCTTCAAGATGGGTTCTTAAGTATATTCTCAGGCTTATTAAAGAGCTTTGAAATATAATTAAATAAATATAATTGATATCTCTATAATTATATAATTGAAATACGAGGGTAAGAAACTTCCTTTAAAAGATTACTCAAATTAAGGAACTTGCTCTTGTATTTCGTTCATCAAATCATACAGATCTCACTCTAGTTTGCTGTTTATTAAATATATTTGTATAATGCCCATAAAAATATTATATTTTCTTATAGCAAAATCAAGCAGAGTTTCATTTTTGACATAAATCCATTGCCATTAAATACCTTATTTATGGATTATTATTACCTCATAAGATATTCCTTCATTCCGAATTCATAGACATTATTAACTCTGCGATTCCATTTGCTGCTCCGATTTGAAAAGCAAAAAAAGTCCTGGCCACAAGGCCATCAAAAACCAGCTACTTGAAAATTAAATTGGGCGTAAACGAGGGTGTTTTGTTTGTCGTTTGTCGTTTTGAGGACGCGACCATATGCCGCCACTACAGCTCAGCCATCCATCCAGCCATCGAGGACGCTCTTTTTTAAGGACTCGCCCCGGTATTATAATGTGTATATATTCCAGTGGGCGGTCTCATCATCATCAGCCGGCAAAGAGGCCATGGGAGGGCGAGGATAAAGGACTGCCGGTAGTCGGAGGGCTCACATGTCAACGCGCCGGGACAACACACACATTACACCACAATAATATACAAAAAATAGACCGGGGATCCGGCAGAGACATAATGGCAGGGAATCGGAATCGCAATCGGAATCGGATTCGGAATCAGGTCCAAGGACCCAGGACGACGTCCCACTGGGCGCAGGGGCACGCGTTTGCTGCTGAATCATGGCCCCGGGAATCCCCGCTGTTTGCTGTTGTAACGGTTGACCAAATCAATTGCAAATTTCGAGCACTCAGAGTTTTTTCCTTTTTTTTCTGTGACAAACCCCCCTGCCGCCCCGCCTCATCTGTGAGATATTGTTATTCAAATTCCCCCGGAGCGGATGTCCTTGCGAGCATCTTGATCTGAACTGAAGCGTTTCATCGCAAGCATTTATCATCGCATTAGTCAGGCACTCAGCGATGCCAGAGATATCTGATTTTTTCTCTGTTTCTGTTTCTCGTTCACATATTTTTTATGCAAAATAAATAAATAATTATTGAGCACTAAACTCGCACTTGTCTGGGTCGCCGGAGTGACGCAAGAGGAGCGACTCGACTCCTCCAGAGGAACGGGTTTGTTTCGAGGCCAAATTATACGAATTATGCAACGAACCCAAGGGCAGTTAAGTGCAGTATTTATTGTCAGTCCGATACTTAAAATGTGTGGAGCAAAAAGGAGGGTAAAATATAAAGCATAAAGTATTTTTTGAAAAAATAAAAGCACTCGAGAGTTGAAGTAGAGAGATATAATTTAAAAATTAATATTTTTAAATTAGGTAATTGCCTAATAAGTTGTTAATTGCCAAGCTGTTTATGCCTTGAATGATTTAGGAGTTTTTGTCTACCTAATATGTAGAATTCGCTAAAATATATTCATATATATATTTATATATATATATATTTAAATATATCCCGAATAATTCCTCTAAAAACCCTCAACCATTCGCTGGCACAACTTTGCAGATCAAAAATGTTAATTGAATACCCGTCGGCAGGCTCCAAAATCTCTCCGCCACTGCAATCCCTCGGATACAGATACTTTATGCGCAAATAACTAAATATGTATGCCCCGAAAATGCCAGGACATAAGCAGCACCCACCTATGTACACACCTGTAATCAGGTGTGTGCCTATGTGGGCGAGCGCCCGCGGATGCGAAATGCTTGAATAATAAATTAAGCAAATATTTTAATATTCATCATGCAATTAAAATAAGCTGCCTCCGCGCATTTTCCCGGCTAACTTTTCGGGGTGGCAGCCTTAATATAATAAGCATTATGCGGAGCAGGGGGGAAAGCCAGAAAAGTTTGCCAGTTTCGTGGAAAAAATATACGTTTTGCGGAAATTAAGTTTGACTTGTGTGTGTGTGTGTGTGTGTGGGCCAAAAGGCAGCAGCAGCAGCGGCAGCGACAGGAGGGCCAAGAGAGCTAAGCCTGTGTAGGTGTTGATTGCTCGAGTTTAATTTGTTAGAATTGCGTAAAGCATTAAAATGTTTGCCCGACTAATTACACCCAGAACGGGGAAAACGGGGAAAGCGGGAAAATGGAAAAGAAGACGGGGGAGAAAGCATTGGGGGGGTGGCCTTTCCATGTGCATGTCACGCGTTGTGAAAACTTTATCCTTTCGCTAAATGCAATCTGCGAAAAGTGCGAAAATTTTAAGAAAAACTTTTGCGGGAAAACTCAAGGTGGAGCTGCCAGATTTCAAGATTCCCAGATTCCAAGATTCCCAGATTGACATTGACTGAGAGACGCACCCCCGGAGACCTCCTCGTTCTGCCCGTTCTGCCCGGTGCCTAGAGGAAAAGTTATGTACTAACTAACGAGCTCAACGACAACACTCGAGCTTGTGAATGTCTTAATTAGAGAGAGTGAGGAATGCAGGGGGGCGGGGCAGGGGGTCTATGAGTATAGCAATTAAGGCGGCGGCAGTCGAGTGGGCGTGGGACAGCACAACGCCTCTTAGTCCCGTACCCTTACACACGCAGAAAAATTCTGGCTAAAAACTATCTACATATCTAATTTTGTGTATTTTATTTAAATATATTTATTATATTTTATATATTATTATTATATTATCTAGTTAAGCATTTAAAAATGATTTAACATCTATCTTAAAGTAATTTATGAAATATTATTACCTAAAAATCAATTTCAGATTAAATATTGGAGATAACATATTTTATTGTATACTTTTACACTTATTTTTAATGGATTTTTAATTGGATTTTAATATTATTTAAAGACTCTGAAGATAGTGCCTTAAGTTTACTTTATAGCTTAAAAAAACTTTAAAACGTTGAGATATCTTTAAAAATGAAATTATTCAGTGATAAATGACAAAATTAAACTTTTCATTATATATATATATATTGATGCAACGTATAGTAAATATTTTTATAAACAAAATCTTTATTTAAATTTGTATTAAAATATTTACTTTTATTTTAATATATTATTATTTTATTTAAATATTTACGACCTTATAACAGATCTTAATTCTTTTTGTAGTTAAAGGAAGTTAGAATATTTTACAGCATTATTTAGGCACTTTTTGAAGTGATTTAAAACCCCTGAGCCTTTCTATTAAACTCTCTCTCTCTAATTTTAATCTAAATAATATTCGTGAACGCCTTTAAAATAAAAGTTAAGTTATTTCTTTTATTAATACATAGCTTACAAGCTTTTCTCCCAGTGCACCGAGTGTCGCCTACAGCAATCATCATTTCTGATAGTCCCCAAAACACGAGCGAGAGGAAGGCCTTTGCTGGCGAGAAAGAGATGGAACTAGGGGGGGTAAAGAGAGGGTGGCATAGGGGTGAAAAAGAGTAAGATATATAGAGAGAGGGCGGTTCTAGAACGCGCAGCCCCCAAGCTGTAGGAGCTCGGGTCCGAGGCATCTCTATCTGTTGGATGTGCACATGCAAAATTTAATTACGACCAAAGGATGAGTGCTTAATTATACGCAAACATTTAAGTTTACTGCTTTTTTCGTATCTAGAAAGGGGGGCCGAAGGGGGTTTGTCTGCGCCCCAGTGTTTGCCTTCGTTGTTGTTGCTGCCGTTTGAGTTTTCTCATCTCGTTTTCGCCGCTTGGACTTTTGCTTTTTTGGCTCCGAGCTTAATTAGGGGCCAGGAGTGAGTGTGTGTGGACGGAAACCGTTGGGCTTTCACTTAAAAACTGGGAGAGTGACTAATAGTGAACAGAAATGGCACAGAATGTATTTATAAACTAAAAAGAGGGAAGGCATATAATGATTTTATAAGTATTCTTCATAAATTTTAATATAGATAGTACTTCAATCTCTTAAAAATGAACCTTTAGATTATTATTATTTATTATTTATTTATTATTATTATTTATTCATATTATTATTAATTATTAATGATTAAATATTAGCTTTTATTACTTAAATATACATGGCTTTAATAAATATTTCAAGGAAGATAAGAATAATAACGACTATAAACGTGTTTATTCAAAATTAAATCCAATTACTAAAATAAGTAAAAATCTGCCATTTTTTAACGAATTTATCCCATCTAGCTTCAAATAGAAAAAAGTATAAAAAAGCACCATAAAAAACTAAGCAACTGCCGCATTGGAAATTCTGTTTCAAGCGGCCAAAAACGCTTTGCATTCTCCAACTACCGACAGAAAAAGTCAAAACAAGCCCTGTGAAAGCGAGAAAACCTCGGAAAAATCACGGCAAATTGTGGGGGGCTAAGAGCTTAGGAAAACAGGGGGAAAACGGGGAGTGGGAAAAATCATTTCGGAATAAAAAGTGAAACGCGAGGAGAATTAAAAGCGACAGCGGCCGCGACGTTTGTGGTCCTGTGGTCGCTCTTCGCGAGGTCTGTCTGTCTGTCGCATTTTTCCCACTTCCCAACTCGATTAGCATTCCGGGAAAGCCGGGGATTTGGGTGTTATGACCAGAGCAAGCCACCCACCCATCCCCACTTTCCTCAAAAATTATTAAATTTTAGACACATTTCCCGGGATGGCCGCGGGCTCAATGTAAATTTGAACAAATGGAAATTGCGTTTTTTCGCCATCAAACAAATTTGTTGGCTCAAGTAATTCGCACTCGTTGATTAAACGCAATTATTTCTAATAAAAAACACAGTATAGGACGTAATATTCCATAATTTTATTAATGGGGATTATATCGTATAATGACGAGTCATAGGAATTTATAAATTTCCATGAAATGTTGTGGGCCCCACTTATCAATTAAAATTTTTAAATTGCATTAAATGCTTTTTATTGCTCGGGGCGGGGTGTGTGTATGTGTTTTTTACTCTCATTTGCCTTGACATGCGACTAATATTTCATTCAATTAAAAAAGCGCTCACAAAAATGACAACTGGGTGTTGATTATTCCCCCTCATCCCCCCTTCCCTGTTGCTCGATTATACAAAATATTTAGGTTTATTAATAATAATGCAATTACGCATAAAAATGTTTTAATTTATTTCAATTAAGCGTTAATTAAGACCCCGTTTGTTGTTGTTTGCTGTGCGTGTGTGTTGCGGTGTTTGTTTTCCTTTTTTCCATTCGAATTTCTGATCCGTTTAATGGGCGCGTGGAGGCGAAAATGCAAACCAGTTGCTCTCAGTGTAAATGAAGTGCAGTGACAGCAAAGCGAGGGCAGGTTCGGGAGTTTGGATCGAGGGCTACATGGCCACAGCTTTAAAAAAACGATTTATGGATTAATGTAGGTTTTAGTAAAATTGTTAATTCTAAAATTGTTAAACTTGATACTCTAATATTGTTGTCACAAAATTTGGTAGCTTTAGCTCTTGTACTAACTGAGATTTAAGAAGTTATATGAATTGACGGACAAACGAACAGAAGGACAAACGGACTAACGGACAGAAGGGCAGACAGACAAGGCTAAATAATATTTTCGTATCTAATGCTAATCAAGAATCATATAATATAATATATGACAAGTCTATACCTTAAACATATTCCTTTAACATCAAAGAGTTTAAAAAACCGACGAACAAACGGACAAATAAGCAGACGGACAAGGCCAAATAACATTTTCTTATCTAATGCTAATCAAAATATATATAATATATGACATATATATATATATGACAAATATAACATATTTATTTAGAAACAAAGAGTTTAAAAACCGACGGACAAGGCTTAATCCCTCTTTCTAATTAAGTTAATCAACCATAAATATTTTATATAAAATCAATACCTTAATACATGATTTTAATATCCAAACTATTTTTATTTTTTTATAATTTCCAGCAACTGCGGCTTTCGTCCCGTTCTCAGCGAGCAGAGCGCCGTGGCAGCAGCGGCGGCGGCAGCGGCGGCCCAGCGCAGCGCCAACCATCCGCCGCTCTTCCTGCCGCCACACCTGGCCGCCCAGTTTAGCCATCAGCCGCTGTTCCCAGGCCTCAAAGGTGGGTGCCATCAATCAATAGATCTCAAATCAATCCGAATCACTTACATCTAATCAAGTTAACTGCTGAGGGGAAGCACAGATGCTGCTCGTGGAACACTAAATCAAAATCACATCAATATATTATTAATATTTCTATAAAATGTAAATCTTATAAATATTGTGCACATAGATTAGCAAAAAGGTTGAGTGTTTTTTCTTGAGAACACACAGTGCTTGAATCGAGTTTATCTAATTAATCTAAGTGCAAAATGGATTGCATATTTCTTATTTGAATTTCTAATTTTATAAATTGATTGTATTATTAATAAGACTTAATTTCTAAGGAATAAATAATGAATATTTATAATTGACATATATATTAATATTTCCCTATTTATTCCCCCTTTTTTCAGGTGTTTCCCCCTTCCAGAGCCTGTGCTCATGCTGCTCCCTGAAACCGCCGCCGCCGCACAGCTCCTCCTCGGTGGTGGCCCCGCTGAGCATACCGGTGAGCAGCAGCTCGGCAGCCAGTTCGCCGGAATCTCCCAAGTCCTCCGGCCAGGGTTCCGGCCATGATCCACGCTCCAATTCGGTGGCCGAACTGCGCCGGAAGGCGCAGGAGCATTCCGCGGCACTGCTCCAATCGCTGCATGCAGCGGCTGCTGCGGGCTTGGCTTTTCCGGGACTCCACCTGCCGCCGCTATCCTTTGCCCATCATCATCCGGCCCTGGGGCAGCATGGGGTTAATCACAATAACAATAACACACTGCGGATGAAGCACGAGGCACAGGACATGACTATGAATGGTCTGGGTCCAGGATCCGGGGGAGTTTCCATGTCTAGCGGCAGTTCATCGGCGGCTCTCTTGGACTTGGCCGAATCGGCGGTGGCCTACCAACAGCAGCAGCAGCAGCAGCAGCATGCCACACTGTCGCCACCCACCACTCCCACCCAGCAGGCTTCGGGGGGCGTGGCAGGAGCGGAGGACTCGCCAGGGTCATCGTCGGCCATCCACGGAGGCAGCTCATCCAGTGCCCTGAATGGCAGTGCGTCGGCCTCGGTGGCCACCAAAAGTGAATCATTTTAATTAGGGGCGAATTCGTGCAATTAAAATTAAAGCGGTCTAGCTTTGGTATTTAATTTCACAGATTTTCTTCCATAAAAAATTCGAATTTTTCTCTTTTATATTTTAAAACAAAATTGTATGAATTGGACACAGTTTTCCTGGCAAATCTGTGAAATTAAATATCCCTAGCAAGCCCGTAGAGAACAACATTTAAAACTTAAAAAAGTAGCCTAAGATCTAGTTTAACTTTAAGTTAACCAAGCAAAAAAGTACCATTAACACAAAAAAAGAAGAAAAACTTTGAAAATAATAAAAATATAAAAAACACAGCACTTAAAACAATTAGAGATATAGTTAGTGACTAGCTGTAGCTGAGAGGATAAGAGTCAGGAGAGGAAAATCGGAAAAGATAACCCCTGATCTAACCCAACTCAATCAGCAACGGCGGCCGAAGACGATTCGAATGATTAAACAATATCAATTAACACGCATATGCATATGAACAATATATAGAAAAACTAATGACATATATATATAAAGAAATAATAAACACACACCATATACATATAGAGATAGCTAACAAATCAGACATATATATATGTATAGCCTAGCCTATTCACACTGAATCGGACACTAATAATTACAGTAAGCGCCACAACCAATATTAATTACAATTTAACGAGTTTATAAAGAAAACAATAAAGATGATCACATTAGGATAACAAAAAACACTCTTTTGATTTTATTTATTAAGTATTAATTATTAATAACTCTGTTTAAAGTTTGCAGGCAGCCTCGCACTCCTTCTTGGAATTAAAGTTATTGGCGTTTCCATTGCAGCCGGAATAGCTGAAGTTAATGCACTCATTCGTGGCTGGCCGATAAGTATACTTCTGGATCTGTGCACGGCAGATTCCCAAAACTCCAAACTCCTCACCACAGATGGCTGAGAAAAGAAAGAAAATTAAATTAATTTAAAAAAACCAATCAGATGAAATCAATTCATATTGTCAAAATGTTAATTCAAATTATATTTTTAGTATCAACTTTTGTCTGAGGTCCCTTTAGTATGAGCTTTTGCTTTGATAATATTTATTTATTATTAATATGTATATATATTTGTTATATATATTATTTTTATTATATATTTAAGCAATGTTTATGGAAATAAACTATCAAGGCTCGTATTATAGAATTTTATAAACTGTTTAGGACTTGCCTTGTATTTCTATTAAAAATTGCACTACTATGACACAGTTTTATATTAAATTTTAAACAGGTTCGCATAATCTTATATTAAATGCAATTTACACCAGAAATAATTTCTGAATATTACTGATACATTCTTATATTGATCAAAGTCATGCCTTTTCCACTTTTTAAATATTTTTTAAGAATACTCACGACTCTTGAGCTGGGCCAAAGCAACGCCCATCAAGCAGCAGAGAAGAGCCAAGACAGCAAAGTATTTCATTTTGATTATTATATATTTTTTTGGGTTTATTGAGATCTTAACCACGACGACTGACTGACTGTTTGACCGAAACAAAACTGAGTACGGATCGCGGATGCTGTGAGTGTTATATAGGCACAAAACCGGATCGCTTATCAGCGCCACCGATGAGGGTCAAAAGCGCGATTTCTGCTTGAGTTATATATTTTTGTTCGTATTTTGACCAGTGACAACAACAACAAACCTTGGGAATTTATAGTGAAGTTTATTTTGTTTTTACTTGGCAAACTTGCTGTATATATTTAAGCAAAACAAGCGGCCAGCCGGTCTGTTTGTTTGGCTCTTTAGGTTACAAAATTGTTTTGTTTTCTCGGAGGAGGTTTTCCCCGAATGGCTCAGTCCTTGCAGGCCTTTTCGCACTCGGTTTGGGAGGAGAACTGATTGGAGTTTCCACCGCAGCCGCCGTAGACGAACTCGGAGCAGGCATTCTTCGAGGCGTCATAGGTCCAGGCCGGCATGAAGGCCATGCAGGCAGCCGCATCCTGTTCCATGCCCGCCATCGAGGGCGTCTGATTGCAGCTCTCTGGGGGGAGGGGGATGGTAGGGGCGTAAGCCATAGACCAGGCCAGATCCAGTGTCCCCTACTCACCTGGCTTGGCCTGCACTCGGCTCAGCAGCAAGACAATGGCAGCGGCGATTCCCAGATACTTCATTTCACCCAGCTAACTCCAGTGGCACTCTGGAAGTCGGGACCTGGCCACCTCGCCACTTTATAGGGGAGTACATATAGATCTCCAGGGAGTACAGCCACTATCTTATCTGGCCCTGGTCACTGGGCTATGACTTCTTGTATAGGAGGAAGAACCTTCTTCCAGGCAAATGATAAGAAGAAGCTCCACACAAGTGACCCAAAGATCAGATTGTGGAATAGGCAGTATAAAACTAAATAAATGCTTTAATCAAGCTCTGCTTTTGGTTTTTACTGCATCCTCATACAGCTGGACATAGAATTTATATATATATTTATATATTTATGTAGTTTTCCAAACAGAATTAATCTATATAGGTTTTTTGATTAGTAGAAAATAAAATAGTTTTTTATGCTTTAAAATCCGTTTGTGAAATGCTTGAACTCCACAGCCATCATAATCACAAGTCGGAATTAATGTCTATTTTAGAGGCCAGCCAACAACAAACAACTTATGTTTTTAGTCATGAAGCCCCGCCAACCTTGGACTAATTATAGAAACAGAAAATACTTATATGTTAATGAAATATATTTGATTATTTGAGCTTTTATTTTGCAAAGCTTTAGTTCTTTTCCACAATATATATAACACTCCACAACTGAACTTAATAAGCAGAAACAATATAAGTTTCTCCTTGTTCTTCGAAAAATCCATGTTTTATAGTTTTAAGTAGTAATTAAGTTTATTTTTTATTCCAAACACTGCTTTTCACAAATTTCCTTAGAGTCAAAGCGGTTGTCATTGCCCCCGCAGCCGCCGTAGATGAATCTGACGCACTCCCTATTGTCCGAATCATAAGTCCAGCTGGGGATATAGGCCTCACAGGAGATCTTGCCATTACCATCGCGGGAATGAGGCAGACCGCAGATTGCTAGAAATTGTAGTTAGCCATTAGGATGTTAAGGGAGTGAAGATTATTATAACAGACCATTTTTCAGAGCCAAGGAACTGGCCAGAAAGGCAGCACACACAGTCAGGAATATCAGCAGCTTCATGGCAGATTATATTTCACAGATCTTTCAGCTGGCAGGGTCGGAAGTAAACTGAATCTGGAATAGACACAGTCGAGTATTTTATAATGGTTACAGTTCTGAGCTTATAGAGAGACCTTGTGTTGTTTTGAATAGCAAACCGATTGTAAATAAGGCTGGGAAATCTCCACAAAATTTCGCACCGAATTGTGTAAATATTTGTGCCGGTTTGCCGGCAAAATAGCTTTTATTTACTTCTGCCAGCTTGTGTTTGAGTTCCCAGAACTCCCCTTGTTTGCCCTGCCTCCGAAGGGAAGCCCCTTTATATAATATAAAGATTATCATATGGCAGTAAGGTATTGAAACTGTGATTTTCATTATCTTATTAATACTAAAATGAAGTGAACAATTAATTACTCAATGCTTTACAAATACATATTTCACATGGTTTATGTTTGTATTTTAAGTACACACTCTGTCATAATAAATCATTGGAAAATGCTTACAAATGTTGCATTTGCATTCGTTTCTTCGATAATTACAGCCTGCTGAAATCATTAATTAAATTCTAATCACCTTTTCTACGTCAGCCATTTGCTTAAGTGAATTATATTCCACTTCTAAAGCGCAATAACTAATTGCTATTACAAGTGATTGACTTGACTTTGCATTTTGAACATAGAAAAGCTACGAAACCAGATATATATTATATATTACTGAATATGGCATCCCATCCCATGAAAATAAAAACATACAAACTGAGTATTCAATTATTAGGTGCGAGTATTTTATTATAGGATACTATATTCCAAAAGGTGGTCAGATATTAAGGATCGGTGCAGTTATTCCTTGCACTTGGCTTCGCAGGCCTCCAAGGACTCGAAGCTGTTGGCATTGCCCCCGCAGCCGCCGAAGATGAAGGATTGGCAGGAATTAGTATCGGCATGGTAGGTGTGTTTGGGAATATAGGCAGCACACTTGATAAGGCCGTTGCCGTCGACTCCTGCCGGCAGACCGCAGACAGCTAATGGAAGTTCAAGAATTTAATTAGACTCCATTTGACTCCTTCCTTCCCCAAGTATTTCTACTCACGATCCTTGAGGCCGAAGGCAACTCCCAGGAGGGCGAACACCACCACGCAGACCACAGCAACGAACTTCATGTTGAGTTTTAATTCTAAGTTTTGATTCTGGCTAAGAACAATAGTATTCCAGAGCTGCCGGGAAACGACTAATGCTGGTCGAGCGAATGCCTCTAGATTATATACGTTAACGCCTCTCCGATCGGGAACTACAAATCGTTGATTCGGAGCTTATAGATTATCACGAACCCACAGTTCATTAACAAGTGCTCGTGAAATTAGTAGGCAAATAGAGGGGACTTTAAGTGCGTCGGTGTGCCTGTGTTTGTGCACTCGAGACGGGGTAGAAGGGGTCACAAACAAGCCTATGTACTACGTAGTACCTATTAAATTAAGGCACTTGCTTGTTTTGCTTATTCATTTTGAATCCATAATTGTTTTCCCAGAACTTTTATTATCAAACTTATTTGGAGAGTAGAAAAACCCGGGTCCCTAGAATACATCTTGGTCAATATAATTTAATGGTTCTTGTAAATAACAAACAAAATCTGTATTTAACAGGATTGGGCACTGAATTTCAAGGTTGGAGCCTTACAACAAAAACCTGCTTCAGAGATTAAAGAACAATGTGTAGGTTTTGTTTTTGTACCCCTGAGCGAGTGGTGTTCTCTCTTAACATTAGTTTAGGCTTATCCTCGGTCATTTCGTTAAAGGTATTCGAAATGTTGGACATTTTAAAGTTTATGGATATCAACAGAACAATTAATAAGTAACTTTTATTATGATCAGCTTTAAATTATATGTAAATTTTTCTCTTGCCTACATATTGCATTTTTTATTTAAATTACCATAATATATTTTTAAAATAGGAACTCATCTTTATTTTATCTAAATCCACATTAGCTATAAGGATCTAACGTTCGTTATATCAAATAAAAATCCTTCTATCTAAGTTTTATTTATATTTATATATTTTGTTAAACAAATATCTGTTGGCTAAAAGAGTAATAATCTAAGAGACTCAGGGAACTCACTTTTTAATGTTTTTACAGTTTATTCCAATTTATTGTTTTTGTATCGTATAAAAATGTAAGACAACAAACAACTTGTAAACTTAAAGTGCTGTGATGGTCAGATTTGGATCATAAATAAACCTATAGAGTACACACTAGATAACATAGATAAAATTAAGCCTTAGTGCTCGATTCGGTGGCCACTTCGCCGCCCTGCTCGGTGGTGGTGGAGTCCACCGATCCGCCCAGGCAGGCCTGCTCGCACTGCTCCTTGGACTCGAAGTTGTTCTTGTTGCCGGCACAGCCGCCGTAGACGAACTCCTCGCAGGACTGGGTATCCACATTGTAGGCGAAGCGGTAGAACAAGGCAAAGCAGCGCCCCGTCTCCTTGGGCTGGTGACAGTCCTCCGGCACCCTGAAGTCCCCATCGGTGCCTGCCACCTGCTGGGGCTTCGCCGTGGAGAGGTCCTCCGGCGCCTTCTCCACCACCACATCCGAGGGTGCTCCGTGGAGGCCAGAGAGTCCTGCCAGCAGCAGGATCGTGACGAAGACGAAACCGAATCTGTAGCACATTTCGAAGCCGTTGGGTAATCAGAGGCGAATGATATCAGCTCTATGTCGTAGCGCGGCTTAAATACCTCCCAGTGCCCACAGATTTTTACTCACGTACCGGGTACTCGCCCCGGGTTTTTACCCACAATTTTTGTGGCTCTTTTTGTGTACCTTATTTATCGGAGCGACGTCGTGTTTGCCCAACTGATTCGACGGCGCAGGTAAATCACGGCAGTGTGACGTCTCTGACGTCTCTATCATCATCATCACCTGGCACCAGGCACCTGGCTCTGCCAGCTTTAGGCCAACCTTCGTTGCAGTTCAACGCACCGGCCAACTTATTCATAAAAATGCCTCAAAAAGGTCTATCAAAATCATATTCCAACTTGTTTCCGCACTGAGCGAGTGAACTTTAAAAATCCCATCACGTCTCGGGCAGCGAACTTAATTGTCAATAAAACTACTTAGTTTGTTAATTAAAATGAGTGTTATGAGTTCTACTTGGGTTCCGGTCTGGGGTTTACCAGGTAGGTCAGTTCTCAGCTCTGTTGTCAACTAGAAAGGCTTAAGTACTTGCTCTAAATTTAAGCAGAACCTTTGTGGCTAGTAGCTTTCCCTTAACTACCATAATTTCCTTTGCATATTTGCACTATAAATAATATAATTGTCACTTCTATGCTAACTTATCTAGTTACTGAACGGTGCCAGAGTCTATCATTAGATCATGGGTCTAATCAAGTTGATCAAATCAATTTGCATTTCAATTATATATTTCATGTTTAAGATTATAAGTAAAGAAAGGTACAATAATAAAATAGTATTTATTACCTTGAAAGAGAGTATATTTTGTGATTATACATTTCTGTTATAACACATTTTAAATTCATATAAAAAATCTCTGATACATCCTGATCACTTTTTTGGCAGGCAAGCCTCCTCGCAAGTTTGACGGAAGCCCCAGCGGTTGTCATTGCCACGACATCCGCCAAATGTAAAGGTCTCGCAGGACTTTGTGTCCTTGTTGTAGTAGAATCTCTCCAGTCTCATGCGACAAGGTCCTATTTCCAAAGGCTGCAGGCACTTGGGGTCTATAAAAGAGGTTTGATCAATTTAAAGGAAGTTTTAAAATAAATCAAATCAAGCTGAAGCATTTTGTAAATAAATAGATATTTTTTAAAACGAAATATCTTCGGCATATAATTCTTTAATTATAATATCAATTTATTTTGTATTTTTTTGGGTTTACCTGGCTGCAGTCTTTGTGGCCTTGCTGTGGTGGCTGCAATCGTGGGCTTATTTCCTCCTACACTTCCTGGCTGGACCTGGGCCACAGCCTTCGGCTTGTTACCATTATTATTATTATTATTGTTATTACTATTATTGTTGGGCGTGGCTACCGCCTGAGTAAGTTGCGTAACACACAGCAGTAGAAGAGCTGCGAGGCAGAGAAACTGGGTCATTCGCAGCAGCATTTTGTGTGTGGGGAACCAGACTAGCTCTGAACGTTAATAGCGTCGACTGTGAACTCAACTGAGCAGAATATGTTCTATATTCTACTTTTCTATATTTCGGTTTTGAGCCATCGAGCTAAGCTTAATCGCTCTCTCTCTCTCTCTGTGTCTGCCCATCCATGTGTGAGTTTTGTAGCTCAAATTGCGCATACGACGCGTTGAGCGCATCCGTGAGATTAATTATCTCAATATACAATGCCATGAAATTAGTCGTAGAGCGAAGTACTTGACAAATATGGTCGTGAGAGCAAATATAATGAACCAACTGATCTGAAATCATTAAGTCCCAATCACGATTTCTATCTTAGGTCTCGGAGTAAATATTCAAATGATCTACTGAATCGCATTGATTTGACACGATCGGTTAACAAGCAACTGAAGGAGGTATAAAATATAAATTCAGTTTGGCATCAGTATTCATATAAAATCCGAGAAGCAAAGCGGTCCACTGCAATAATATATTTATTAACTGTCCTAGCTGTCCTAGCTGGCCAACTATTCTTACTATAGTAAGTACTACCTATGTAAATGTTTCATATCCTATCAATTAAGTTCTGTTCATATTTGCTTTCTTTTTGTAATAAAAAACTCGAGTTAGTCACAGATCTGGTCTAAATTAGATTTGTTTTAAATAATACTCTTTGCGAGTCTACTGTAAGGTATTTGCCGGCAAGCCTCTGAGGAGTAAAGTTGGAAAAACTAGATCGATATGAGAAACATGGTTATATTGCTAGTACCTCTTATACTAGCTGGACTCGTTAGAGGCTTGAAAGATCGTGAGTCCGTCATAATGGAGTTCTATAAAGTGTTTAATAATTATTCGATTTTAGCAATTTGTGGACTTGAACCTGCTGATGCGGGTTTTTGCCGTGCCGCTATGCCACGCTTTACATATTACCCTAGTTCAAATACCTGTAAGAACTTCATATATGGAGGATGTCCTGGCAATGAAAATAGGTTTATGACCAAAGAACTTTGCGAGGCCAAGTGTGTGGAGACATAATAAATCCTCCGTGTCAAACTTACCGCATTAATTAAAGTGAAATATTGCCAAAAATAAATCGAAATTTATTTTTGGCGGCTGCGGTGACAACCGCAATAACTTCAAGACCAAAGAACTTTGTGCTGCTACGTGTGTGCGAGACAAAAATGAAAATATTCCATTAAACATTACCTATTAATTACCAGGGGAATTTTGGACCTTTTTATAGATTATTTTGGTATGCTTGACGCAACAAGGGCTCTGCTAAATATACATATATTCTGTTTACTTCAAAGCAGAGCTGCTCACTTCAGGGCCCCCGGACACAGATAGCACCCGAAGACTGCCGAAGTTGGCCGAAGTTTACCGAAGTGCCTGCGAGGACTGCAATACAAATTATTCTGGCATCTGTACAATTTGATTTGTTTATTTTCCAGCCTCCTTTAGAAAAAGCCTTCAATAAATCTAAGCTCGCTCCAAAACAAATTGAATTAGTTTCAGACTAAAGTTAGTGGAATACTTATATGCATTATTACTTGAGCTAAATACCTATTCATTGAGACTGTTGATGCGGCACAATCCCTTGGAAAATGATAACTACTTTAACATTCTGGCTAAAGGAATCTGTATCGGTCCCAAACCTAGGCCTAAAGCACAGTGAGCATGGTTATAAATAAATAATGGAGAAATGTGAGCTAATTGCGTATTCTTAGCGGACTGTGGTCTTGAGCCATTCTGTTCCGGAACATGTATATCCTTACTCCATCTGTATTCCTATGGCATGGATATACTTCAAAAGAAAGAAGATTGTGAAGCCAATTTCCTATAAAAGCGACATATAGTTGGCTTTAGCTCTGATGTTCAGCTTTAATTTTATTAACTATGCATATTAAATGCATTATATGTACTTTCTAGAATGTATATATTTTCAGTCTCAGCTGAGGTCCCCTGAAAACTAAATCAATGTCCATCTTCTCGTGTTTATTTGTATTACTTACCTATTTGGTACTGGCCCGGGGAGAAACAAGTAGTAAGTGCTGCCTATCTGGGGTAGGAAGTACGGGCTTCATTAATTTATGTATCTGTCTTTTAGAACTCTTTCTTGAGCATTATGCAATTTTCTGCACTGCAGAATCCATAATATCCAGAACTAACGAACCATGTGTACACTACCATGGCTACTCTTATCGCGTATATGAAAACAAATGCGTTCCAGTTTTCTCATGTTCAAAGGGCAATTTTCACACTACTAAGCAACGATGCCTTCACCTATGTGGTGAGTAAGTTTAAATAAAACCTAAGACCTCAATTTGAACACAGATAGATGGAAGTTCCATTTGTAAGCAATAAAACAAAATGAAAAATAAGAAAATAAAGTAAATGTCTAGTATTTCTTTCTACTAAATATACCTTCGTCGAATTAATATTTTTGAAAAGTCACAAAGCCATAGTAAGATTGCGTGCAAAAAAGGAATTTTGGGTATAATAATAAACAATAATTCCTAAATTCGTTTATAATAAAATGAAATAATTGCAACATAATGTTTCACATATATATCTGTTCATATTTGCTTTCTATTAGTAATGAAAAGCTCGAATTAGTCACAGATCTGCTCTAAATTATAGTTGATTTAAAATTACACTCTTTGCGAGTCCACTGTAAGGTATTAGTTATATATGAGTGTTATATATTATACTTATTAATTTATTAATATATATTTCCTAGCAAGCTGCGGTCTCCAGTCATAAATGATACTTTTTCTAAATGTACAAGGCTTAAATAACAATCCAAAGATAATACTAGGTTGAGCTTTAAATAAGTCCAAAATGGCGCATCTTAGTCCCACGAATTTCAGGCCAAATGAGAGCCGGGCAATAGACTGCAACAATTTTGCATAACAGGAGACAGGTATTATTACTATTACTATGCACGACTATGTGTGCGGGGCTCTCATTAAAATTGCATTGTGTGTGTGCTGCTGCTGGAGGGGGTGAGGCGGGGAAAGGTCTGTAATTAGAGAGCCACATTAGGGCTGCCCCGAATGCCCGGACGGCCAAGTCAAGAACCGATGGCCAGGTGTCGCACTCATAGTGCAAATTGAATTATCGCCCAGTGCTGATGATGTAACGATGCTGGCGATGGTATGATTCAGATTCCAATGCCAATGCCGAGGAACTTGAGGGGACGGCTATCAGCCAAAGGGCCGTTCGCTATTTATTCATTAGCTCTCACAGCACACACACACACACACACACGCAGGAAAGGGTCGAATGTTTCGGGCTCGATTGAATGGCCAAAATGTGTCAGGTGTGCCAGGTGTGCCAGGTGTGTCGCTGTGTGCTGGCGGGGCGACAATTCAGTTAACTGTTTAATTTGCTTGAAATAATTGAGCGCCAGACGTTAATTGTCCCTCGCTTTTCATCTGCATTTAATTACTAAACTTTATGGCAGAGGCAGAGGGGATGATGATCAAGGAATATACTAACTTGGCCAAACTAATTGTGGGGCATACATTAATAACTACGGAAATACAATAATCTTATGAAACTAACCTTTGAGAGCTTTTCTGTACATCTTCGACAGTCTCTTAAGCTTACAAAAGCAAAATTTACACAGCCAAGCGTATGCCTCTTAATTTTCCTTTTTTATATCGTGCTGTCAGTTTAATTCATTACAAATAGAACTATGTACATGCAAACCAAATATATTACAAGAGTTTTAATATTGTTTTTAATAGAGTTCTCACAAATTAATTTTATAAATTGAAGTCTTTATGCTTATTGATTAAGCTGTATAAGCATCAGAGTAAAAAACATAATTTCTAAATGGAAATAGAATATAATTTAATTATATTACAGAAAATCTAGACATTCTAGTGGCGACGACTTGGCTTTGTTGAAAGCGAAACTGAAATTGAAATTGAAATCGCGCATCGAGCTGATCGTCAATCCACACCCAACACACAACACACAAGACCCACACTCTTACACACTTGGTACTGGATTTGAAGTATTCGTATTTGTTGTCATTGATATGCGGAACATGTTTCTTGTTGTTGCCTTCTGCCAAGTGCTTTTTACGTCATCTCCGCGAGCGGTGTTTGTTATGAGAGAGCGATTGTAGGGTATGCTGCCACATCGGGGAGCTTCACTTTTCGCAAGCAGCTTGAGACACTTGAGAATATAAAAAAAAGGTACGTAGTATGTTGTGCTTTTGGATCTGTAAAGATATCTTGGCTTCCTTTTAGCTATTTACAAAAAATCCCAGAGTTGTCTGGAACTTAGACCACATATAGAGCACAACGTCACACGTACATGTTAAAAAAATAGAAAGATAAATCAAATAAATGGGTACTTGACAGCAGTAAAATAGATAATTTGCTATAAAGTAAAGCCTAAATCCATTGGAATACATTTCTTAATTTAAAGAATCCCAAATATAGGAGGATTATGGGATGACTCCTTATAAATTGCACTTTAAAACAATATATTTATAATACTATAAGAGGCAGAGTAATTTATCCATTGAATAGGTAACCCATTAGTTGCTGTGGACCCAGCTATAAGCCACAAGGCTGCTAACTTGGTCAATGTTGAATATTGGCAAAAAACAGAAACATAAAACGAGTATTTGAGCATTTGAAGGCATTTGTAAACACAGAAATCACTAGAAGGAGAGAGAGAGAGCCATCGCCGGCTCAGTGAGTTGTTAACCCAAGAACGTGACGGTCGATTGATCCGGCAGGTGAAGCAGGTGGATGACTAACAGTTGGACACCCCTCCAGGTGTCACGATGCCGGTGGCTACAAGGCAGTGGTTCCTGCTCTTGGACCTTCTTCTGTTGCTGCTGCTGATCCCTCACCCAACAGGCGCCGCCTCCAAGAGAGGTATTTTGTGAATAAGTCTTTAATATCTCCAACTAACTAACTGCTGTTTTTGCAGTAAAATTGTGCCTTCAGCCGACAATCAGTGGCCGGTGCTTTGGCTATGTGGAGAGCTTCGCCTACAATCCCCTCAAGCGCCACTGCGAGCCCTTCATCTACGGCGGATGTGGCGGCAACGATAACCGCTTCACCACCAAAGCCGAGTGCGAGTTCAACTGTCGCGATATTTGAAAATGTCAACTTGGAAACTTAATTGGAAAAGGCGACAGCTTAAAGAACAAGATAAACATTGTGAAACTTGACAGACGTAAATATAAATTATGAACAAAAGTGTAGTATTATTTTGTTTTTTCCCTCTAATCGATATTAGATTAGGAATATTATTAAACAAATTTTGAGGTATTTTTTTTAATAAATCATGACATCATTATTATTATAGTCTTTAAAATGTCAAATAGCTGATATCAGTGTAAAGATTTAAAAGGTATTTAACTTTGTTGCAACGAATGATAAAAAAAATTATTTTAAAATAATTAAAATCCTTTTAAAGTTCTATAAATCAAAATTAAAAACGATTAAAAAGGGAATTAAATTAGGATATTATTCAGACAATTTTGAGGTATTTTTGTTTATAAATCATAGCATCATTATTATTATAATCTCTAAAATGTCAAATAGCTGATATCAGTGTAAAGATTTAAAAGGTATTTAATTTGATTGCATCGAATAATATTTTAAAATAATTAAAAACCTTTTAAGGTTCTATTAAACAAAATAAAAAAAGATTAAAAAGGGAATTAAATTAAAGATATTATTCAAACAATTTTGTGGTATTTTCGTTTATAAATAATGACATCATTATTATTATAATCAGTAAAGTCTTTAATCCTAAATAAAAAAGCTTATAAAGTTCTTTAAATCAAAATTAAAACAGATTTAAATGGGAAAAGGTTATTAGATTAAAATTGTATACAGAAAAGTAATTAAATTCTTAGCATTTTACAACGCAAGTACGTTTATTTTAAGCAAGATATATAAAGTGAACTTTAAGCTTTGCTGAAAATGTTCCAATAAACATTAAAATCAAGAAAAATCCATCCAAGTTTATTTCAAGAAAATTAAATAAGACTTTAAGGTCAAGTCCCTAGCTTGTGCTTAAGCTACTTAACTAAACTGAAATCATTGCTCAATCAAACTTAAATTATCAACTTTATATACTATATATAAGTAACACCCTCTGGAAATGAACAACAAAGTCCTCGTTTTGTTTGTTTTTTATATATACATTTGAATATATTTCAATGCGTGGTTTCATTGGACTTTGTCCGGTTGCGCCGCTTCACGTGCCGCGCATTGTTGCAGATCCTGTCGCAGCTCTCGAGGCTCTGGAAGTGCCTCTTGTTGCTGCAGCCAATGTACCGACATCTCTGCGTCTCCGGATCGAAGTATATATTCACCGTGTTGGGCGTGCAAATGCCATTGCTTGTGCTTGGGACCGACTGACAGAGGTCTCCTGCATAAAAAAAGTAGAAGTTAATTATCAAGAATATATTATTATTTATAACTAAGAAAAACCGTTTAATAAATCAGCTATTCCTTAAATATATCGTCATGAAGAGAACGTCTGCTGTTAAAGCGAAACATTATAGGCCGTAAACCGAAAACATGGGGTAATTGAAGAGGGTCTTTATAGCGAAATTACATATAAAAAGCGTCTATGAGTATATTAGGATAACTAATTAAAAATAATATAACAATCTTTACCAAAAACAGTACCAAGTACAGGTCATGAGATATCAAACAATATTGATTTTTAAAGTCTTTGATATCTTGGCATTTTGGTATAGTAATAATAGTATAAAAATCTTCAACATTTAATGTTGGAAAATATTCAAAAAAAATCCATTTTGATATAAATATATTATAAATTAACATTGGTTAACTCTTGGTTAGCATTCCAGAGTAAAATAACTTTTTGGCAAGTTTCTCATTAATTAAAAATTAAATTAAAAATCCACTTAATACGTACGCACTGTGGCCTCAACGGGCACTTGATTCTCCTGGATCATGGCCAGAATCACACAAAGCCACACAGTTATTCTCAGCTGGCATTGGGCCGACATTTTGGTTGGAAATACTTTCGATACTTCTTGGAAGTTGTATAGATATAGTGGCTAGTTGGAAACCGCTCCTCAAGTTGGTCAGCTGTGTATTGCAGTTGTGCCCTTCTCCCTGGCACCGATGATGATGGTGATGATGTCAATCTGGTTCAGGACAATCGCAAGTGCGCAGCAGCCGCTCGTCGCCATATATAGAAGAGGCAGTACACTGAATGTGTCCGATTTCACAGTCTAGTATATGGATGATATTGATCGTCCGATTTGCGTTCTGCTTTTCTTTATACTTATTAGATTTTTACGAGTTTCTTCACCTGCCAAAGTTTATCGGCGGTGCAAGAGCCCAAAAAGCAGTGACTTTTGGCAGCTGCTGGAATCGTTTCTCTAGATTGTAGACGGATCTCCCTTCGCTGGACTTTGGCTGTCGCAGGTGTTTGGAAATAAATATATTCAAGTTTTTGTTGGGGCCGAAAAATCAAGTCACACAAACACCCGAAAGCCAGGGAATCTGTTCATCGCACACTTGGTGGTCACCGACTAAACCTCGAGTCGCGAACTCGACTCGAAGCCTCGAACAAAAGGAACGTTATATGTGTAATCAGGCCGACTCGCTGCCTCTCTGCTGCTGATTCGGATTTGGCAGAGAGCCTACAAGTCTGCACTGAGGAAAAAAATTGGTAACATATACGAGAAGGTGTCTAAAACGCTATAAAATGTATCATCGTAAAAGATCCAAGTATACACTGAATTTTGTGAATCAAACAAAGTATTTCATACTTCTAGACACCATTCAAAGTGATTTCAAAACTCTAAGGAATTCTGGGAATTTCTTCAAATATTCCAAGTATAAGCTCAGTGATCGGCTGATAAGGAATACCAATCCAATCTCGACCCAACCGGAGTCTCACAGTGATTCTGCTTGTGGAATCGTTGATGATGAAGATGCTCTGCCTGGAGCGGGCTCTCCTCGGCTGAGATTCCAGCTAAATCTGGCGAGTGCCTGTTGCAGAAGGCCGCCACAAAGGGAACGGGGCTTGCATTTGTCGCGGTGATAAGGCCAACGTGACGTATACGCAACGAACAGCGAATGCCCTCAGCAAAACGAAATAAAACAAGTATTAATCTAATCGCACTCACAACATCTGCTTCAATGGCATCTAATTGAAATCAAACACTAAGGTCCTAGGTCATATTACTTTATAGTATTTAGGTTTATTTTTCGGCTACGAGAGAGACCTGAAGAGCCACCTAATTTGGTGACAACATTCCAATAGGTTGTAGATAGATTAGGTATCAAAAAATCGGTTAGCAACTAAAGGTATTTAAATATTAGATCATATCAATCATCTCCTCTGTTTGATCGACCCCTGTAACTAAGGGACTCCTTCCTCTATAGAGCAACATTCCGATTATGCCAGTGCTTGCTAGCTTCAATGTTTCACTAAGTTAGTTAATACTCCAATTATTATAAATGAATAACAATTACGTCACAGGTCAACGAGGGCGGATGGAGGGATGACTGATTAGAACGAGCTCCAGCGCAGTTTGTTTGTTCAGCCCAGACGTAGACTCTGAGCTCCCCACCGATTCGAGTGTATTCATTCCATTCATTCATACATTTATTTCGTTTAGCTTATACGTTCACATACGAGTGACTGTATTGGCGCTCCCCGGAGATACAGGTCCTGACGCAGTCCATCTGGCTGCCGAAGGTCTGGCCGGGGGTGAGGCGACAGGCTCCAACGGAGTACGGCAGGCAGTCCAGAGCGGCCGGTTCGTAGTAGTAGCCCTCGATTTCGATGGTGCAAATGCCCTCGGATCGTGGCGGCGGCTTATGGCAAATAGCTGGCAATAAAATTAGCATCAGTATCATTATTTTTAATCCGGAATACCTACTAATAATATTAAATTATTAACCTATACTGGGTTACATTACTTTCTTTCATTTACTTCTAAGAAAATAATAATAACTTCTGTGACACCCCCAGCCCAGACGTTGTGGCTACTCTCTACTCACCCGGAATCACCGGCATTCCGGAGCGCACGCTCCGAGCATCTGAGCTGTGATATTGCTGCTGGAGGAGGATCAGCGACAACAGCACCACCAACAGCGGCGGCGATGATAGCTTAGGTCGTGGCATCTGGACGGGCGACGGGCAACTGAGTGAGCGGAACAGTGGCGATCCGGGGAGCGAGCTCAAACCCCATCGTAAGCCCCGACAATAGCGGCGATAAGGCGAGCAATCGTAGCGGGAGATGAATCAAACTGAGTGATAAGATAAGCAAGTGCAGTAATAGATCCCTGCGATATATATAGTTTAATTTACATTTACATTGCATAAACTGTAAATTAAAAAGACAAGATAAAACATTTAATTTGCTGGAAAAATATTCATAACAAAGTCAAAACAGCCTTAAATTTAACTCGGAAAGCAGTTCTGTGTTAGTTTTTATTTGGTTAATTAATCTGCATATTGAGATTTGGAATTAAAGAAAATAAATTTTTTGTCAATTTTTGACAATTTTAATGATGTAACCCCTTATAAAAATTTCAAAAATTGGCCAAAATTTTATTTTCATTTTTTTTAATATTTTATTGCTAAATAATTGTAATTTAAACGGCGAATAGGAATATATACGGCATTTGGATATAATTTCAGTATTGGACATAATATGCTCTCCAGAAGACCTCAAATATTTGAATTTTTTAGTCGGCAATTTAATACCCTACTTTTTGGACAAGTCACAGTTTAAATTAACCATAACTAAGCCAAAACAGCCTTAAATTCAATTCGGAAAGCTTTCCTATGTTGGTTTTTAGTTGGTTAATTAATCTGCATATTTAGTTTGGGAATTCAAGAAAATAAATTTTTTGTCAATTTTTGACAATTTTAATGATGTAACCCCTTATAAAATTTTCAAAAATTGGCCAAAATTTTATTTTCAATTTTTTTAAATATTTTATTGCTATATAATCGGAATTTTAACGGCGAATCTGAATATATACGACATTTGGCTATCATTTCATTATTGGCCATAATATGCTCTCCAGAAGACCTCAAATATTCGCATTTTTGAATCGGCAATTTAATACCCTACTTTTTGGACAAGTCACAGCTTAAAATAACCATAACTAAGCCAAAACAGCCTTAAATTCAATTCGGAAAGCTTTTCTATGTTAGTTTTTAGTTGGGTAATTAATCTGCATATTTAGTTTGGGAATTCAAGAAAATAATTTTTTTGCCAATTTTTGACAATTTTAATGATGTAACCCCTTATAAAATTTTTAAAAAAAAATTTTATTTTCAATTTTCTGAAATATTTTAATGCTAAATAATTGGAATTTTAACGGCGAATTTGAATATATACGGTATTTGGCTATCATTTCATTATTGGCCATAATATGCTCTCCAGAAGACCTCAAATATTCGCATTTCTGAATCGGCAATTTAATACCCTACTTTTTGGACAAGTCACAGTTTAAGATAACCATAACTAAGCCAAAACAGCCTTAAATTCAATTCGGAAAGCAGTTCTGTGTTAGTTTTTATTTGGTTAATTAATCTGCATATCGACTTTAGAAATTCAAGAAATTAATTTTTTTGCCAATTTTTTACAATTTTAATGATGTAACCCCTTATAAAATTTTCAAAAATTGTCAAAAATTTTATTTTCAATTTTCTGAAATATTTTAATGCTAAATAATTGGAATTTTAACGGCGAATTTGAATATATGCGGCATTTGGCTATCATTTCATTATTGGCCATAATATGCTCTCCAGAAGACCTCAAATATTCGCATTTCTGAATCGGCAATTTAATACCCTACTTTTTGGACAAGTCACAGTTTAAGATAACCATAACTAAGCCAAAACAGCCTTAAATTCAATTCGGAAAGCAGTTCTGTGTTAGTTTTTATTTGGTTAATTAATCTGCATATCGACTTTAGAAATTCAAGAAATTAATTTTTTTGCCAATTTTTGACAATTTTAATGATGTAACCCCTTATAAAATTTTCAGAAATTGGCAAAAATTTTATTTTCAATTTTCTGAAATATTTTAATGCTAAATAATTGGAATTTTAACGGCGAATTTGAATATATGAGGCATTTGGCTATCATTTCATTATTGGCCATAATATGCTCTCCAGAAGACCTCAAATATTCGAATTTAATACCCTAAACAAAAAAAAACATATTCCTTTCTTAGAGTTATGATTTTATTACCATTTTAATAAATAAAGCTAAGGACCTACGGTAGTTAATTAATTCTAGAGCAGCTCGTGTAGGTGTACGTCCTTGCGGACGGCATTGTTGAAGCCCTCCTTATAGCGATACCAAATGGGGCTCTTAACAATGGCATCGGTTTTTCCTATAAAAAGAAAGCACCCAGAATTAACCAAAAGAGAAAAAAGGTAAGGTTTTAAAGACTTACCTTCATCTTTATGAGTTGTAGATGTGGATTTGTGAGTAATTCGACCAAAAAAGTCTTTGGTAAGCTGAAAAGAAAAATGGAAATAATTATTAACTCACAAATTCAAAGAGAAAATGCCAAAATTAAATGTAGATAATATTAAATTAGGAAAATATATTTTCCAGCACACAGAAGTACTTGGCGAAACAACCAGCAGTAAAGTTTCCCATCGCTTTCGCTTAAGATAAGCAATAAATGTTCGTTTGCGTTGATCCCGACCTAACGACCCCAATGACAATACCGACGGTGGAATCCCCTTTGGGTTATTAGCTTTTCAAGGATTTGGCCAACGAAGGAAAGACAAGGAGGTGACTCTTTAGGGGATGAAGAGGAAAAGTGCCGGTCGCAAGCATATGCGGATTTTTTGTTGTTGGGTTTTGATGTTGCGAGAAATTTGCAAATAAATTGCTCTGCTAAGTAAATGCAAGGCATGCAAATCATTGCATTTCCTTTGTAGCTCCTAGAACAAGATTCACCTGCTGCTTGGGTGCTGCACTGCGCACATTAGTCGCCGATGAAATGGGCTTCGGTTTCAATGTCTGCAAGTGATTGGGCAGCTGGGTGGCTCCAGTAGTTTTCTTCTTGGCAGCAGGAGCTGGAGCTGATGGTGCGCCGCCTTTGGGGGCAGCTCTACGTATCCGTTCCAAGTCCACTTCGCGAGCTATGAGCTGGCGACTGAAGTAGGGAAGCGTGAGACCAGGATAGCCTGAATGGGAGAAATAATAACATACATGCTAAAAAAATATGCTTCCCAATAAGTTTTAAAAGTAAGAAACCATTATATTATAATTTAGAGGCTGATTAATATTATAAATCAGCATTTGAGGTAGAAACTCACCCGGAAATGCACTAAGTGCATCCAAATCTGGCTCCGTTTGGAAGACATAATGTCCTTCTATATTTTTCACCTGCACAAATGTCAGGCCGAGATCAACCATTACCTCGATGGTGTGACGCAGGTCTTGCTGCTCCCTAAAATGTTACAAATAAGTTAAGAATCTTTAAAGATATATGTAGAATGTAAACCTTACTTTGGTGACAACAACTGCACCGCCACCGAGCGCAATTGTGGCGACAGAATCCTCTTCAGCAATGACACCGTATCGAGCAGCAGAATCCTGCCCTGACCCACACCAAATGCCGAGGTGGTGACACCTTTGCGCATTGCCTGAAAGATATTCCTTTGGTTGGTGCTCTTCTGTTGAAACTGGAAGAGGAAAAAGTGGAAAAAAGAGGGTATTCGCTTTAGGTAAACAGTTGCGGAATCTATGCAGGAGTCTCATTAATCTTGTGATTGCATTTGAGGCACATAATGGACAAGAAATTACATGGCTTGATTCTGTTGATTATGCACTTTCCACAGGGCCCTGGCCGGGGTGTGTTTGCCCCAGCTAATGACACCTGCATAAATCATGAGACTCCCTCAAAAGAAGACGAAGGCCTCGGCTCGGCGATGAAAGAAATAATGTGACCCGGGGCCACATCGTTTGCAACTTTTTATTTTTTTCAAAGCACAAAACTCACCTCAAAGCCACGCGTGGGAAATGCAATTTTCGGCCAGGCCAACGTTGCGAACAGCAAATGCCAAACGACAAAGCCATACTGCAGATACGGATACACACTGTAGTTCTGCTGTCTGCCAATCTGATGTTGCACTGTATCTGTGAAGCAAAACCATTTGAGAGCCTCACATATCCCCGTAAAATTAGGATCGGGCATCTTCTGCTGCAAATAGTTCTCATAAACGCCTTGGGTAAGTCTGCAATGAGATACAAGTATTTTGAATAGATAAAAACACAAAGGAAGATTACTTCGGGCTATTATACCCTTTCAAATCGCTAATGCAGTATGATTTTACGGATATCTTACCTCTCGTAATCCCCACTGGAGTGCACTATATCTAAAACATTGTGCACTCGGGTAGTTACTGACATATTTGTCATTGTAACCTGCACGGGTTCATCGGCATTATTCGAATCTGTTTGTAGAGTCTTTCGGGGCCGTTTTATCTGCACAAAAATAAAAAATAGTTAGAAAATATTAATACCGGTTAAAGAAAAATAATAATGTGAGAAACCTACTCGAAAAATTCCATCCCAAACCTCGAAAAGACCTTGGTGTCGATCCTTTTGCCCCAAATTATTATTGAGCACATCCTGTAGAGTGAGACTATGCTTTTGGGCACTGATAGGCAAACATAGATATTAGTTACTTATTGACAAATTATGTATTCACTTACTTGAAGAACTGCATGGATGAAATACAGCTTCTAACGTCATTTCCCGATTTCTCAGCCAAGGCAATCAATGAACCGAAATCCGTTTTCAGCTGCTCCCTCTGGGCAATCTTAACTAGTCTGTAATTTACAATTTATGATATTTATAAATAGTATTAAATTTATATTAATTATACTCACCTTTCCGCCAAGCGGGCAGCATCAATGGGCGGAAAGGTAACCACAAAGGCCACTTGTCTCAGAGGACGCAGAGCAGGATCGTAGACATCATTGCAAATGCAAATGATAGGACGCTTTAAGACATTGTGCTCGGCCTTGGCTCCCTTGGCTTTTACCTTGTTGAAAATGCCATCGTTGACAAATTTAACTAGATATTCTATGGATTGCCGCGGAGCGCCATCGATTTCATCTGTATTAGAAGAGTAAATATTAGTTCAAAACAATTCTTTAATTATCTTTTCACTTACCCAGAACAATGCAATTGGGTCGCTTATCCTGATTCAACACCGATGACATCTGTGTTCCATTCTCCAAGGCCAGCTTGAAGGCCTCGGGACTGCGATCGTCGGAGGCGTTGATCTCGCGAACATTATAGCCAGCATGCCGGGCGATCGTGTGTGCCAATGTGGTCTTACCCAAGCCGGGTGGACCGCAGAGCAGGGCCACCTTTTGCATGGGTCTACCCATAGCATCTACATTCGTATTTAGAGCTTGACGGGATTTCCTTTGCCGCCAGCCACCATTTGATTCGAACTTGCCGGTGCGCTTATTGAAGCTATTTAGCTGGTTATTACCTCCTCCTCCTCCTCCACCGCCGCCTCCTGCTCCTCCAGCGCTTCCTTCCTGCTCCTGCTCCTGCTTACTGTGGAAGGCCTTGCCAAACACCACCTTGTCCCACATCTTTAGCCAGTAGAGCAGACTACGATTGGTCATCTCATCGGATAGCAGGTCAATGTATTTCCTTGGCTTATATTTGTCCACCCAAAGGCGTCCAGCCTCCGTAGTGGCAGCGGCGGATACAATGGTTATATCTGGCTCGGAGTCAGTATCAGAAGCTGAGCGAAGACGAACCTAGAGATATTAATAGATATGGAATTAGAGATTTATATGTGATATTATAGATTTCTAGGAGATGCCTTCTTCTGACTTACCATTTCCCTGGCTTCCTGCCAAATCTTCTCCTTGGCTTCGCCCAGTAGACTGTCCACAACTCCATCACCCCTTACACTGATCAGGTCCATCTGACGCTGTTCGTACTCCTCGGAATGGAATCGCACATAGATCCGCTCCAGATCGCTCCGTTGAACAGCCAAAAAGGGCCAGTTTGGAATCTCGTACGAGAGGTTACGCATCTTGAAGTCATGCAATGCCTGAAGGCGACTCGCATCGTCCTTTCGCAGAGTTTTGCTAGATTCGCGCATTTTTCGCCGCAGTTCCAGGATCTTGTCGATAGCCTCGTTATCCCTTTGCTCCTCGGTGCGGGCCTTCTTCACCATTGGATCCTCGTAGGATTCGTGAAAGAGGTCGTCGATGTCACCGAATAGATCTCGCTCCAGGCGCCGCTTGTTGGCATTCTTAAGGCCCAAATCCTGAAGCTGATTGGCAGCGGCATTGAGCAGCGGCTCCTGGTCGAGCCCCCTGCTAGTTAGCTGGGTGTTCTGCAGCTCCTGTATGGCCGGCATACGTTGAAAGGGTGTGGAGCAGCCCCTGCCCACCGGCGGACCTTTAGGCGTACCGAAAAGCCGCCGATTGACGTGGCCGCCCCCACCGCTGCTGCCTCCTTCGTCCACAGACTCCAACTGGCTCGCTCCAAAGGTAATCTGTGAAAATTGCGGCGAGCCCAGAGAGAAGTTTGAGGCATCTCTCACTCCCACAGGAGCTCGGTTTTCCTTGTGCTTTTCGGCTGCCTGCTTCGAGGTGCTGGGACCTTCGTAGGCGTCAAACTCCTGCGGCATATCTTCCAGCAGTTCCAATTCATCTTGGTATTGCAGCTCGAACTCCTCGTTCTCGTCGGGATACTGATCCATTTTGGAATCCTCCAAATCTTCGCGAGAAAGTCAACAATATTGTAAACAAAACTTCACAAAGTGCAAACTTCCCGCCAAAAGGGGAAACACAGCTGTTCGTAATAGCTGCCACCTTTTGAAACTATCATTTGCCTTACGCTTAATGACATAAGCTGAGTGCTTTGATTTAACAAGCAATTTTATATTAAAACACATAAATTGATATTATTTCTTTGAAAATAATGATGAAGTTTATTCTGTTTTGCGTTATTTTTAAGCTAAATTAACTTTACATGTGGAGAATTAAAAATTTCTACAACGCACATACTTCTCTGAACTTTTTTCAACCACTTGAAGCTTTGTTTATTTACCTTTTGAATGTTTTGGTTCGCCGCAAAATTATGTCTTGCAAAAAAAAATTATTAAAAAAATCATTGCGTTTGCTCAAATACAAAAAAAATAAAATAATGTAAATAATGTTTTTAATATATTTGAAGAATAAAATTTTTTTTATATTAAAAGTTGAAGTGGTATTTCGTATTTAGTATTTCTAGTATTTCTTTTCCTTATCGGCGGGCACACTTCAGACTACTTGTTAGAGCTGGAAACATACTGAAAAAAAATCGTCGACGTATCGATGTTTTTTTATGGTATTTATTTATTTATGTATGTTTTATTAATTAAGATATTTACTTATAAAAGTCGACCAAAATTGTAAACATAATATACAAATAAATATAAATGGTTAAATAACTTAAAATTTAAATTAATATTAAATGTAAAATTAAATAATGTCAGTTTGACATTTATTTTAGTACTTTTGATACGAGTTTGTTTTTCCCCGCTGATGGCATAGTAGGAAATCATCGAACATTGCAAAAGAAACATCGATGTTTTTCAGACATCGATGTATCGATGTTACATTCCATGTTTCTTCTTCTACTACTTGTTCCACTATTGCTTCTAGAAAAGTCGGCATTTTTACATTTTCACCTTGCTCGGTTAGCAGCGTGTTTCATTTGGGAAATTAAACAGAAATAAGCGCTGAATAACAGCCACATAGCCGCTCCGCCAGCAGACATGGACAAGGTGAGTGTGACAGGCGACGACAGAGGTCAAGCGCAACAAAGGAAAACGTGCGGGAAATTTTAACCCTTGCGGTTTGCTGCAGGTGAACGAACTCAAGGAGAAGGGCAATCAGGCGCTGAACGCAGAGAAGTTCGACGAGGCGGTGGCGGCGTACACAGAGGCCATCGCTCTGGATGGCCAGAACCATGTGCTGTTTAGCAACCGTTCGGCGGCCTACGCCAAGGCCGGCAAGTTCCAGGCGGCGCTGGAGGATGCGGAGAAGACGATTCAGCTGAATCCCACCTGGGCGAAGGGCTACTCGCGCAAGGGGGCTGCCGCCGCCGGCCTGCAGGATTTCATGAAGGCCTTCGAGGCCTACAACGAGGGTAAGTCTCGGTCATGAATCACCTACGACCTAACCTCACTTTGGCACTGTTTCGCAGGTCTTAAGTACGATCCCCAGAACGCCATACTGCTGCAGGGTCGGCAGGATATAACTGCCTCGGTGCTCAACTATATGCAGTCGCAAGGTGATATTCCCATGGACATAGATCCGCAACAAATGCGCACCAGGCGTGCGCCGTCGCCGCCTCCCTCGAAGCCCGCTGAGCCAGCCAAGCCGGCTGAGCCGCGGGTGGAGGACATGACGGAAGAAGAGAAGAAGAAGTACTTCGCCAAGAAGGAAAAGGAGCTGGGTAACGCCGCGTACAAGAAGAAGGAGTTCGAAACAGCCCTCCAACACTACCACGCTGCCATCGCCCACGATCCCACGGACATTACATTCTACAACAACATTGCCGCCGTTCACTTTGAGCGCAAGGAGTACGAGGAGTGCATCAAACAGTGCGAGAAGGGCATCGAGGTCGGACGCGAAACTCGCTCCGATTTCAAGCTGATAGCCAAATCCTTTGCTCGCATTGGCAACACCTATCGCAAGCTTGAGAACTACAAGCAGGCGAAGGTCTACTACGAGAAGGCCATGTCCGAACATCGTACGCCGGAGATCAAGACCTCGCTGAGCGAGGTGGAGGCTAAGATCAAGGAGGAGGAGCGTCAGGCCTACATCAACCCGGAGAAGGCCGAGGAGGAAAAGGAGCAGGGCAACCATTTCTTCAAGAAAGGCGACTATAGCAACGCTGTGAAGCACTATTCTGAGGCTATCAAGCGCAATCCCGATGATCCTAAACTGTACAGCAATCGCGCCGCCTGCTACACCAAGCTGGCCGCCTTTGATCTGGGATTGAAGGACTGCGAGACCTGCATCAAACTGGACGAGAAGTTCATCAAAGGCTACATTCGCAAGGGCAAGATCCTGCAGGGCATGCAGCAGACCTCCAAGGCCCAGTCGGCCTACCAGAAGGCCCTCGAGCTCGACCCCAACAACGCTGAGGCCGTCGAGGGCTATCGCCAGTGCTCGATGAACTTCCAGCGCAACCCTCAGGAGGTGCTCAAGAACGCCATGTCCGATCCCGAGATCCAGCAGATCCTCAAGGACCCCGCCATGCGCATGATTCTCGAGCAGATGCAGAATGATCCCAATGCGGTGAAAGAGTGAGTACTAGCTGCCTGTTTAATTTTATTTCTTGAATGTGACTAAGCCGGTAGACAGTGTGTCATTTCGGGATTTTAGGAGGGGCAATGTCTAGAACTTTCGGTTCAATGTCGAATTTAATTAGCATTTTGTACCAGTGTCAGGCTTGACAGGTGTAGGTATGTTTTGCCTTTTGAGGAGAATTAGGCTATAACCTTAGCAACGTCTACCATTGTAAGGTTTTTATATAGAATTTAAGCTTTGCTTGGAAATTCTGTCTTTCTCATCACTTGGAGGGTAGTTTTTGCTGTCGAGCTCCCACTTATAGTTCGCTGACCAATCATATTTATAGACTGGGGAATAGGTGTACCCAAAAACATTATCTTTATTAACGTGGGAATTACCTAGAATCGCAAAAGCAAGTTATACAAGACTATCGAGCTCCTGGAATTAGGAATACTCTTTTTAAACCTTTTAAAATCGCATTAAAACTAACAACAAACCTTTGTATTTTGCAGACACTTGCAGAATCCAGCCATCGCCGACAAGATAATGAAGCTGCTGGAATCGGGTATCATCCAGATACACTAGACACTCCACCTCCATTCACACACAACCTCACACACACCCAACACACATACTAACTCACAATATTGATAAAAATTCAGGAGACAAAAACCCCAATAATAATTCGCATTATATACGATTTGAAGGCACCTCCACAAGCTGCTGGTTTACAACTAAAATATCGTTTTCTAAGAAGAGACGGGCCACAACATTTAATGCTATGAACGTAATTACCTTAGTAATCGCAACGCCCAAACGCAAAAGGACGATAACTACAACTAACTAAAGAAATTACAAGAAATAACTAAAATGAAAATAACAAAATCATTTATAAATGTCTGCCTAGTTGATTTACGCGGATGGATGGAGTAGGCTCCAATCGTCAAGGTCCTTATTTTCTTACTACAATAACTATGCTGTAGCTTAGCTCTAAAATAAGTTTTTGAATGTAAAATAAATGAGTCAAAGAATGGTAAATAGAATTAACTTTCAATTGTCACTAAACTAGACTTACAGAACTGAAGAAAATGCGTTTTGGCGAATTCTAAAGCTAAATCCTTAACCATTAAAGAAGTTAAAATACTACGTATCGATCAGTTCACGTAGTTTTATTACGTTCTTGTTCAGAGCAAAGTTTCCCACCGCCTTTCATTAAATTCATGTCAGCTTTCAAAAGCTTTAAGTTGCTTTATTCAAATTTCTCTACCTTCATTAAGCTTTAAAGTCCTTATAGTGGGCTTTTATAAAACATGTGTTCACTCTTCCCACCAGTTTGCTGAAATGCAAAAGAAAACAATTTACATTTAAAGTTTCTGTTTAAATCATAAAAAATGCAGGATTTTGTCTGAAATTCAACAGTAAATAATGTAGGCTCAGTAGAAACGGGGCTTTTGCGTCTCAACGTGCAATAATAACAGTGGTGCTGAAAAATACAAATCGATATCTTGCCCTATCGATAGTATAGTGTCGATAGTAACATCGATGTTTGAGCAGCTCTACCGAGAAAATGGAAATGGTGTGCTGCTGATATTGTGATTTATATCCTCTTTTTTGTCGTCCAAACGTGCCGTACGATAATGTTTTGACCCCGTTGCCGCACCACCAGGCCCCAGCGAACGCGTCACACTCATCCAGAGGTCGAAAAAAAGTGTAAAAAGCACGCGAATCCGGACCTCAAGCCAATCATTTTTTTAACCAGTGTGTGGTGTGGTTGTTTCCGTGCCGTGTGTTGTGCGTGTGCATGTGAGTGCTCAGTCGAATCGCGAAAACGAGAATAGAAAGATGTGCGCCCTCGCTGGTGGTGGTGAGCAGCAGTAGCTATAAGCTATAGGCGCAGCCATAGCGTAATATTAACACACGCGTATCGAGACGAGCGAGTAAAATCCCGGAACCCCGAAAAATCGTCACTTTTTGACCAGCATCTATCGCCGCATCGCAGGAATTTCGCCCCACTGAAGTCCCCAAAAGAGCCAACAAAAGTGAGTTTTTTATTTCTCTTCTGCCGTTTTTGCGTTTCGGGGGCGCTTGGCAACAGGCCCGTAAAGAGCCAGCGCGAGAGCGAGAGGGTGCGAGTGGGGGAGTTGGGGGCGCGAGCGAGAGAGAGCTTGAGAGAGAGCCGGGACGCCAACGATTATTACATGCTGCCGTTGCCGCTGCCTTGTTGTTGCTGCTGTAGTAGTGGTTACAGTTGCTGTTGTTGGAACAATATGTGGCCAATATATATTATCGGATTGGGAAGCAATTAGGCCCTAAAATAATGAGGCATCGATTTCTTGGGGAAGGCTCTCCACTCCTCGGAACAGCTGTTTCCGTTTGATTTCCAACTTAAATTTTATATCTATTATTTAGATTAGATTTATTAGCGGATGGCATCCATTTATAAGTATGTAATAACTTTAAAGGAAACTTACTTTTTATAATGCTAATTCCATTAGACTTAAACTTTTTTGGTTGCTTTAATTGTTAAACTGAATTGTTAAGAAAAAATCGGAAATAAACTTTATTTCGTTTAGGAATTTCGATTCAATATTACTGCAAAAATAAGTCAAATTCAAATCAATATTTAATAGAGAAAATAATAATTTATGGCTAAACTTTTTCCTTTTTTATTTAATGATTTTTTGGGTTAAACTAAGCTTCAATGCCTCCCTTCTAGGGAAGATATACTACTCAAAATCCTAAAAATTCGTATAAATTAAAGTGCTACAATAATCTCTCTGTTATCTCTCCCTTCCTTAGTGCAATCCTCACCGCTGCACTACTCCACAATGCGGCCCCAGGCGCCGGGATCGCTGGTCGATCCCAACGAGGAGGAGCTGCGCCTGGCGCCTTGGTACTGGGGTCGCATCTCCCGGGAGACGGCCAAGACCATCTTGCACGGCAAGCCGGATGGGAGCTTCCTGGTGCGCGATGCCCTGTCCAAGAAGGGCGAGTACACGCTGACCCTGATGAAGGACGGGAGCGAGAAGCTGATCAAGATCTGTCACATGGAGCGGAAGTACGGCTTCATCGAAACGAAGCTTTTCAACTCGGTGGTGGAGATGATCAACTACTACAAGGAGAATTCGCTGAGCATGTACAACAAGTCGCTAAATATCACGCTGAGCAATCCCATAGTGCGGACCTGCGACGAGGAGGAGTCGCAGCCACACGGCGATCTCAGTCTGCTGAGCAATGACTTCATTCGCACCTGCCAGCACCTCCAGGTGGCCGAGCAGAATCTCGAGCAGAAGCGCAATTCCTTCAACGCCATTCGGGAGGAGTTGCTGGAGAAGAAGCTGCACCAGAGCGTGTTCGGGAATGCGGAGAAGATATTCCGAAACCAAATTAAGCTTAACGAATCCTACATGAAAACGCCAGTGGATACCCAAGCACCGGAGGCACCAGAAGGCGTGGGCGAGGGAGCCGGTGACCCATCAGCCTCGAGCTGCAGCAATAATGTGAACACACGGCGCAGTCTGATGGAGAACAAGCAGCGCCTGCTCAATCTGCTCGAGGTGCTCCAGGCCAAGATACAGGACCTCAATCACTACATGGAGACCATGAAGAAGGAGGAGTTGCTGCTGGAGCGGCAGATCAACGCCAGCAAGCCGGAGTTACAGATGTTGCAGTTGCGCAAGGACAAGTACATTGAGTAAGTACATCTATTTTTCAAGTAATCCTTATGATCCCACTTAGATAGTTGTACCTCACTTATCAAATTTCAGATAATATAATAATTCTATTATCTATTAAGCTATTAGACTGATAATTGTGGGTTTGTGTCATGTCCTCCTGGGCCAGTTTCATTATGTAAAAAATGTGTATTTATCGTATTCTCAAACAGTTTGTTTCATTACTCAAAAACTGATGTGATTCTGGCATATATAAAGCCAAAATCAATACGAAGAAATATCCAGAAATGGTGCTGTTGGGAGTACCTGATTTGGAAAGGCATTGAGGTTGGAGGAGGCGTAGATTAGCTGCAGTTTGCACTTTCCAGCCAGCTAGAAACGAATTTTAATGCCCCCAACGGTTCTGGTTCATTTTGCACGCTCGGCCCGCTCGACCGATCGCTCATTCTGTCTGTCGGAGCGTCGGCAGCTCGTCTGACCGATACGATACCGATAATAATGGCATAACATTGTTAACGGCAGCCGTTGCTTTAGCCGCGTCCGCTGCCTCGCGGCCCCGCCGAGTCGTCCTCGATGCTACAAGCGTCTACGTGCCTGGCCAGCCGCCTTTCCATTCATTCTACAAAAAAATGCTTTGCCTTTTTTTAGCAGTAGCTTACTGCTCTTCCATACTTTTTATTTAAATATTCTAATTTTTCTAATTCTAATTCTAAATTTTTCTAATTTACTTGGAAACATTTCTGAGCTGAAACTTATAGATCTGATTTTATTCTTTAGCTTGTAATATTTTGGTTGGGCCTAAGGGGGTACACCTACTGTATTGGTATATTTTTGATATACCTGGTTAGTGCTCTTATCTGGTTGATGGGCGAGTCGATTTTCGTCTCAAAAATCGTAGCCCTATTTATTTGTATTTGCGAGCAATATATATCAAGGTCGTGCTGTGAGTGGGGCTGTGACTTCAAGATAAAACATTGGAGTGTTTCTTTTTAAATTAAATATAAATAAGTATTATCTTTAGCTAATGAATATGCGTAAGAATATAAAATATAGAATATATAATTCTTATTTTATATATACAGTTATAAGTTAGGAACGATTTTTTGGGTTCTATTTTAGAGACTAGTAAATAATTTACTTATCTAAGAGTACTAGTACTAAATAAATCGAAACGTTGCAATTTTTTTTTATAAAATCGATTTCAGCTAAGAGCTTAGATTTTCCCGGAATTCCTAGCACATTAGCTCAGCTATTTCTCTAATATCTGACAGATCAACAATATGGGGTATATCCTTTTCCTTTTAATTTAATTTTGCGATTTTTGATCCATCTCCAGTACTTCCCACAATTTCCGGCATGTTGTAGGAATCCAAATGAAGACATAGCGCCTAGCAACAGACATTTACATTGAGGTGTACGTCATCGTTTTTATGAGTTTACTCGCTGCCGAATCGGTTTCTATGGGTATTACCTAGAGTGTGGAGCTGCGGCGAGTGACAGTGGAACGGGGAACGAGGAAGCGGGGGCCTCCAGATAAGGTTAGCGCCTTGCTAAAGATAGGTCCGCTTATCAGGCATTATAAGTTTGCCGAGTGCTTAATAATTCTTTTCTTGTTTCTTCCCCGTGTACATATATGTACTATATACTTTATATATGTATATGTGCCTTTTTTTGAAAGGCTCCGATGGTTTTTGCAATCCTTTTGCTGGCCTGGCCCAAAGTCTGTGTATCTAAACCCGCCGAGATTAGACGGGGGCTACCATCGTCACTGAGATAAGGGCCAGCGAGTCTTTCCAGTCCGCAGTATCCCACGTTACTCCTCCTCCAGAGATTAGATAGAGCTTCGTGGAGAGTCTATTCCGCTTGGTGGGTGTTAAATTTGCTGCGCTGTCCGCGCCTATCTTGATTCGTTGGCCGCTCCGAAGACTGATGATATCACAACCCACCGCCTTCCGCTGCTTATCGCTGCGCGTCGGAGACTTAGTCACTTGGATAGCCCGACGGACCCAAATGGAGCAGCAGCAAAGCTCCCCCTGATCGCCTGATCGCCCCGATCGCCCCGATCGTGATGCGGAAACCTCCGGGTCTGGCCTTTCGTAGACCGAGCGGCGGCGACGGCGGCGGTCGCATTTAGCTATCAAGGGCCCGTTTCGTCGTCAGTTGAAATTGCACTCGGTTAGATTTAGCATTGATATCACACCACATCGACATTAATAGGTAGTCATCATCTATAACCCTCCTAGATCGAAGCTTATTGTTAGCCAAGGCCGAAGTGACACGTACATCCATCGCCGGGCAGAGTTCCTCCTGAGTAAAGAGATTTACTGGTCAGATTTTGGACAAGATTTTATTTATTTATTGTGTATACGTAATGTTTAGAGAATTGTCAAAACATTTTTCCGAATGAAACATTTTAACAAATTTCTAAAGATTAGATAAGGCGTGGTGTATAAGCTAAAATGAAATTATAAACTTATAAGTCACGTACGCCACGCCTCCTGAAACTATAGCTTAACCAGAAATTCAGAAAGTTGTGAAATTGCAACTTGGCTAAAAAGCATTAAAGTGCATCAAAGGATATATATATAATGTAAGCTAAAGTTCAAATAATTAAGTACTCCCTGATAGACAAGGTAACAAATTTTTATAATACAATTTAAGCTTTTTTTTGCGTTCTTTCTGTACCAAACTTGGACTCTCAGCTGATTACCAACGGATCTTCTTAAAGTTAGTAACGGCCCTCACAAATGTGTTCCTTAAATCATCGTGTTTTGGACAAATTCCTTATGTAATTGCCAATTCCTTCTAATAATGACCAATTTGTAAACTCCGTTACTAACTCCATTCTTTGTTTCACCTTGCAGGCGCCTGAAAGTCTTTAACCTCAAGGACGACGACCTCAAGACGATCCTTGAGATGGGCTACGAGAAGTGGCTGCAGTACTACGAAACGGCCTCGAATCAACCGCATAGCAACGAATCCCTCTGGCTGCTGAATGACGCCAAGCGCCGGGATGCGGAGGAGTATCTCCGCGATTCGCCACCGGGCACCTTCCTGATCCGGGCGAGAGATGCTGGCCACTTTGCTCTGTCGATCGCCTGCAAGAACACTGTGCAACACTGCATTATTTATGAGACGGAGAGCGGATTTGGCTTTGCTGCCCCCTACAACATCTATCCCTCGCTGAAGAAGCTGGTGGAGCACTATGCCAACAACTCCCTCGAGGAGCACAACGACACGCTGACCACCACGCTGCGTTGGCCCGTTCTCTACTGGAAGGCGAATTCCCAGCAGATCTTGGCGCAGCTGCAGGAGGAACGGGAGCTGGAGTGCTGCGAACAGTCGGCGACGCTAATGCCGCCGCCAATGATGGGCAGCAGTGCTCCGATTCCGACGAGTAGGTCCCGGGATCACCACGACCAGGTGGACGGAATTGGAATAGGAATCGGTAGCCAGGAGACGGAGACGACGCCACCCGCCTCCATTTCGCCGTCGAACTTCAGTACTTCGCAGTAGGAAGGAGCAGCGCATCCAATCTTCCGAAAACAGAGCCCTCAACCTCAGGCTAGCTATCGTATCTCTCTAAGTCTCGCTCGCTTTAAGGCCCCCAACTCCTCTCTCTCTCTTTACATATATCTAGATATAAACGCGAATGTGGTCAAAGTAATGGCACTACGGCTTAGCTTAAAAAGTAATGCTAAATGTTTTTAGGGAGCCTTGTCCTTAGCCAACACAAGAATCAGTGATTTATCCATTTTAAATGTCAGATTATGTAACTTTTCGCCAGAAGCCAATTACGAATAGGTATTTCCTAAGCTTAGCTGCCAAGATCAAATAGGAAAGGGTTCTATATCGCCGCATGTATCTTAGCTTGTTCAACGAACACTCATATTTTTGTGTCTCCTTGTGGAATAAGTTGTGTTCCACTTGCAGTGAAGAGTCGTCGTGCAGTGCCATTATTTCGGCCGCAGCCGTGTGTGTACATCATCATCATCATCATATATATATGTGCTATATAATATATATATGTTTGGTGTGAATACTTTTTTGTGTGTGATGGATGGCGCTGGCAGTTCAACTGTCCCCGGCGCCCTCCCCTCAAGAATCAGAAGGCTCCAGAAAACAGAAACAGAAACAGAAACAAAAAACGAAGAAACGTTAACGAGTGTAAACATTTTGTGGTGATCATGATGTTTTGATGGCTTGCTAGAAGCCTTTTGTGTCGAGAAACGAAATTTTCAAATTGAGAAGGTATAATCTTATTAATATTACAAAAGTATGATTAATTTTATATACACATACTTATATATATATATATATATTAATACATATATACATATATTTTTTGTAATACTGCATTGGGCGTGATAATTGATAAGTCAAGCTATCTGTTGTTGTATCAACCCGCTCCCTTCCCGCATTCCTGCAACCCTTTGTCCTGCAACCCCTGTCCCGTTCCCATAATTATAATTATTGTTATCACGCTGTGCGTTGTCGAAAGGGAGGGGGATAAGGGGTTAAGCGGAACAAAGGAGGAGTGAGTGGCAGAGTGGAAGTGGTGAAGAAATTTTCTGCATTTCTTCATTTATATATTTTGTCGTGTTCATGTAAATATTCGAAAGCGAAACAAAGCAGCAGAGAGCCGAGCGGAGAAGCATTGCAAGCAATGTTTGCGAAATCAGGTTAAGGTTTTGATAACCGCCACTACCCCGCCCCGCCCCCTCTAATATTTGTTGTTATATTATGATTGATTTGAAGTAGTTTTAAGTGAAATTTACGTACGTTTACTGGATGTGATCAGTTGATTGTTGCTAAAATAGTAATTTCCCTTCCACACACTCTATTTTTTTGTTTCTTTATGAAGAAGCCTTAATTTCCATTAAAAAAACACAGACAGACAGACACAAAGAAAAAGTAAATGTACAAAGGAAAAAATTAATTCATACACACACACACGCAAACAGCCAGAAAAGCAGCAACAAGCAAAGCAAAAACAAAGTGCAATCGAAAATGTAATAATTAAATTTTTAACATTTGTTAATTTATACACAAGGAAAGAAACAGGAAAAGAAAAGACAAGAATCGTTGCCCATAAACATATAAAGAACCGCTGCAATAGGCATTATTCATTATTTTTGTTTGTTTTGTTTTTTACACAACTGATATTTAACATATAAATATATCGATATATATATTTATAGATACGTAAAAAGGAAGAATGCATGTATAGCCCACCTGCCAGGCGTTTTTTTTTTTTGTTTTAAGTACTCTTTCCCAAGGAATTCAATTTCACCAGTTTCTCCAAAACCAAGTTCTTGTGCAATCTCGACCCTGCAAAATATTTACATTTCTTGTTTTGCGGTCTTAAAATATATATTTTATATATACCTTTGTTTAAACTTTAAAGCTGCTTGGGAAAGGGTATTTTGGTTAGATTTCCGTTGTTCTCTTGTGCCACCTTAATGTTCTAAGCGAGTTGAAAACATTTCGAGCTTCCTGTTTGCATTCTACCCAATCGATGTCGAAGTCGAAGTCGAAATCGAAATCGAAATAGAAATCGAATTGAATCGAATCGATCACACTCACACACACAAACACTGGCGCTTCTTTCAAGTAGATTTCTTTAAACAAATAATGTATGCATATAATTATACGATATCTTATGTGTAACTCCTAATTTAATTTATTTAACTCGTAACTCTTGTGTGTTTCATTTTGCTTAAATTCTATGAGATTTCGGCGGATCTCGTACGTTGTAGTATTTATAAGTTTTAAATTTAGTTTGTAATCGTTTCAAGAAAACACAAAACACAACAACAAAAAAATACAAAAAACAAAAAACAAAAAGAAAGCTAAACAAAAATAAGAACACAAACAAACAAACAAACAAACAAGTAGAAGTTAGTGATTAAATGTATTCTAAATATGATTGATCGATATCATCAATTACGATTGATACAACTGATAGATGATTATGACTTTTTTGCCATACCTAACTGTTAGATGGAAATATTTGTGAATGTCTCCAATCTCTCCGAGCTTCGCGTCTGCATTTTTGGGGCAGGCCGGAGCAAGGAGAATTGGAAAATGAAAACAATGGAAGGCGACGACGACGACGACAGCGGCGGCGGCGGCGACGACGACAAAACTAAATGTGAAACGAATTGCAAATTTGTTGTATTTTTTTATATGAATATATATATAGAAATTTAACCATACATACCTATATAATGTGTATGCTCTAGAATGCTATATGTTGTAGATCTTAAGCTATATGTTGTAGATCTTTAAGCGCTAACAGCAACCACAACAAAACACTTTTTGTAGTAGTTTTTAAACAGACGGAAAGAGCGAAGAAAACATTGTATGTATTTGTATTTGTGTCTAAAAAGAATGTTCGTAAATAACACAAAAAGAGAAGAAACAATAATAATAAAAATCGAAAGAAATAAAAAGAAACAACAAGCTGCCCACAAGTTCATAATAATATTAAATATTTTCTGCAGCTGAAGCGAAGCTTTCCTCAGGTCCGTCCCCAGCTCGGGTCTCGCCTTTCAATGAACCCTCGTCACTGCCCTGCCCTGCTCTGCCCATCGCCAGCAATCCGCTGGCTCTGCGAAAAGTGATCCCAAAAACGAGAAAGAAAAGCGAATATCACGCGTCCGCCGTTTGGCCCCGTGGAAGACCGGCCACTGAGGAGCATGCACACCAGGAGTGGCCAATATTTGGGGGAATCGCAATAGATTGACCCGGATATTATGTAGCTTACATTCTGCCTTGTTCTGAGTTGGCCAGTGATCTAATCCGGGATTCTTGGGATCGAGCTGGCATCGTCCACTCTTCGGATTCTACAGCACAGCTTTTCTGAGTATTTCCCAAGAATGTGATGGCTCATCAGAAAGGGCCAGAATGGGAAAGAAGGAGTAATTGTTTACAGCTGCATTTTTAACTTCTTTAATCTAAAAATAACCGAATATTTAGCATATTTACACATTGCCGATGGAGATTTCGAAGATGAGACACTGCGAAGTCAACTCTCCAGGAATGTGAAATATATTACCATATCTGGATGTTTAGGAGACTGCGCTTTATGGACTGCACTTCCAGAAATAGCTTATCTCTTGCCGTAGAATTACTTAAAGCTTTGTGCAAATTCAGCTAATTCACGAGAACACGATAAGGAAATATAAAACCTTAGCTTTAAGTTTGAAGAATTGGTCTTTCGTATTCTCTTTCCCAAAAGCTAAGATGAGGGAATAAAAGCTATGAAATTATACCTATATACTTTATAGCGGCCTTAGAAACTATCTCGGATATTCAAGAGGACTTCGTAGCAGCTAAATGGATCATATAGAATTCTCCAAACTGGTATTGTCATATATTATAGCTTCTGTAAGAACTATTTGGATCGTATAAACTTAAGCTTTAAAACATCAACATTCTTTTTTGTTCTAAAATTATACAACTCTTAAGACTGTTTTCCTTTTCAAAATTAGATAAAACTTAACGGTATTAGATTTTGTTCAAGAAGAAGTTTATCAGAAAATTTCACATTAATGCCTTCACCAATTTAATAATGATTGATGAGCTTGGAATAAAGGTCAAGACTGCACACGAAACCCGATATTTTCTAATCCCTTGCATGCTCCAAGTGAGCGCTTAAAAAATAAAAAAATTTACAGTCCTACCACAAGAAATTTGTTTATACGTTTTCATGGTTTTTGAGGGCGAAAGTGGTCTTGACCAAATTTAGAAACTTGATCTGCAGCATATTAGAATTTTGTTACCATATTTGGTAGTACAAGCTCTTATAGTCTCTGAGACGGACGGACGGACATGGCTAAATCGACGCGGCTGGTGACGCTGATCAACAATATATACTTTACTTCATTCTGCCTGTTACGTAATTAAGAACTTCATTTGACGTAATGTAGTTTGTTTACAGAGCTTTTTTACAAACACAGCTTAGTGTGAACATATTCCTCATTTTCTTTGGTCCCACCAGTTCCGGATCGAAGTAAATCATAATTGTGCTCGAAAATGTTTCAAGCTAATTTCATCGATCTTAGTACTGGGCTTTAATGAGAAAAATTAAAAGAAAAGTACACTTTTTTGATTGACCACATTCTGGCCCGGCTATCTGTCGTATTTAGTGGGAAGGAAGTCAAGAAAATCCAGCTTTCCACATTTGGAAGTTCAGAACGTAGAGAACTGGTGGGGAAATAGCTAATATGGCAACACAGCATGGTTTGCAGAACAGCTGATTTGAAAGCTTTTTCTTTACCTCTGCCGTTGCAAGCTCTGGCCACACTGGTCAACAGATTTTTTTCGAGCAAAGCGGTCGCGTTTTTTTTCCGTCGCGATTTTGAACGTTTTTTAAATTGTTAACATAACTCGCGAAAGTTTTGGTGACTTGGCGGGTACCGCGAGTGCATTAATTACACGGCAGCGCTGTAGAATAGGCCGCAGTAGCGCCGCGTGTATGTGTGCGTGTGAGAGTGTGTGCGGGGGCAGCGAAGAGAAGGGAACTCAAAACCAAAACAAACGCAGCGTGTGACTTTGCGAATTGTGTGTGTGTCAGGCGATGCTGCCTAAAAATTGCAAAATCCGAAATAACATCTAAAGCGCGGCCAGCAACGGCAACGGTACCAACAACAACAACAAATGTTCGAGTGTGGCAATTTTCCTCTGCATTATTACTAACACTCCCCCGCTCTCGCTCGCTCCGAAAGAGTGCTTTTGCTGGAGCTCTCTCCCAGTCTCCTCGTCTGTTCGTCTGTCCGTCGCCCTGTGTGCGGCTCAGGTAATCAAATGAGTTTAATTTTATTAACCTGACAAATAAGCGAATCGTAATCGTGCGTGTGTGTGCGTGCGCCCAGGCAAATGAATCAAAATTTTAGAACGCAAACAAAATATTGAATAACACGGGGCCCGAAAGAGCCAGGCGAGTGAGCGAGAGTGAGTGGGATCTCTCTCGCTCTCTCGTTCCGAGCTTTGGGATGCCGTAATCTCAGTTATTCACTCCACGGGGGCTCAGCTCCCGGAGAGGGGCAGATAATGGTGCCGGAGGGGGTCGGTCTGTGGTGGGTGGCGTATTGCGGCGAGCAGCAGGCAGGTGGGGGCCATAATCGATCGGTGGGAGTGATCTCATTGCCTCGGGGCGGACCTGTGCTAAGCTCTAATCAGTGCCACCAAGTCGCCGTCGTCTTATCAGGGAACAGGTTCAGGGGTTAGGGGGATCGGCAGTTCGGCTGGGAGATAATTCACAGAGAACAGCAGCCGCTCAGCTTGGAAGTTCCCTTACCGAGAACCTGGATTTTAGACCTTTTTTATACCTGGATGCTCCCATCGCTTAATGTTGTAGATTACAGATGTCCAGTTAAAGGTACCAGTTACTTAAGTGTCAGTTAAGCAAGCAGTTAAAATGGTCGTTAATATAATGCAGCGTTAATAGTGATTGAGTAAATATTCAAAGCATATTTAAGCTGGAGATTAGGAAACTGGTTTTTTATAAGGCCTATTTAAGTATACTGAAAATTATGTTATAATTTATACAAACATAAGTTATGTACCAGCTGCCATGAAAAGTCGAAAAGGCCAGGCTAGTTAATTTGCCTTAATAACTTGCGACTAAGATTAGGATACCAATGCAAAGACTGGTATAAAGACCAAAACAAACCTACAAATTGTTGCTAATAATAATAATAATAAATCAATACATATTATTACTATATACCAAACTTGAGTTCCTCCGATTATTTTTTAGCTCTGTGAATTATAGCAGTTGCAAATTTATAATGATAAATATAAATTTGGTGCTGAAAAAAGGTTTAACTAGCTAAGAGAAATTAATTCTTAATACTTTAGGCTTTATATTTCAAATAGCAAAGATTTCCAAATATTTAGACCTCATCGATTTTCGATTATACATATTTATTGCATATATTATAGATATTTCGATAGGCAATTAGTATTTTATTTCACCCGATTACCTCTTAATTACCAAAATATATTTGCTAAATAATAAACTCTGTTTGTTTCCCATAAAGCTACTTAATATAAGTTAAGGCGCTTTAACTCTCTTTACTTCTGCTGCCATAATTCTTGGCCTGGCCTGCCATATGCCTGTTTCTCCCTCTCATAATTCTGTCATTATCTGGCCGTACATTGCCGCCGCCTCCTCGACTTCAATTGCCACACTCCTCCCCCGAATACCCTTCATCCCCTAGAAGCCGCCGCAACAAGCTAAGAAAAAACAACCCAAACAACACGTTGTAAATTATTTTTGTGGGCCGCACCCAGGCGCCATTAAAAAGGCCAAGGAAATTTGGGTGTGGGTGCGGGTGCTGGTGCGGGTGCGTGTGAGGGTGTGCGGGTGTGCGCGGTGAATACAAGTGTATAAAAGTGGCAGAATATATCGTACATAACTTTAATTACAATAACCACGCGTCACAGCGATGTGGAGAGACTCTTGGTCCCGTGACCACCCTCCCTCTCTCGCTTTCGGCCACGCGCAGCTGGCACTTGGCACCACCAGCCGCCCAATCAATCCTTCGGCTCCAACCTTTCACCTGCCCACTCAGCGCCAGCTCTATAAATAAATCTCATTAATAAATTAAACGTTTTAGCGCAGGAAATACCTCCTCCCGCTCCAGCTAGTAGCCCAGTATTTGCATTATAGTTTCCTCGGGAGGCGCTCGTGTGCGCAGACAGACAGACCCGAGATGACCAGACTATAACCCACTCGATCCGATATGGCAACGTCATCATGGCTTTATAAATAAATCAAATGCGAAAAGTTGTCGAAGAAGATTTCTTGTTTCTATTTCATATTTTCCTAGATTTTTTTCGATTTTGAGAATTCTTGAATTTGGCAGTAGGAATCTCTGCCTTCCCCTTGCTCTTTGAACTTATTTTGGAATCACGTAAAATGTTCATTTCTCTTCATTCCCAGTTTGCAATTGTTTTCTTCGGCCTGCTCTGTCTTTCATTATTAAATTGCCACCAAAAAAGCAAAAAACAAACACCACCCAACCAAGAAAGCGGGCTGATAAATAGACTCGATTATTAGGGAATTATCATGACAGGGTCGGCGGCAGTCTTTTCTTTCCAAATTTTTTGGGGCTTATGTAAATTGCTCACACAAGTAGAACATGAATACCAAAATTGCGGACTTTGTGGTTACATTATGATATGGGGCACACAGTCCCGGGCAAGCCCTCCTCTATTATGAGGAAGTTTGAGTCAAATGTGGTTCGGCTTTTGGGTTTTAGTCTTCTTAAGAAATATATTTGGTTTCCAAAAACCGCTGACCTTTATAAACGTGCAGACTGGCAGATGAAACACCTGTAATTTTCCACATCAAAGGCAAACAGCCATAAAACTTTTGTTGATAAATACTTCTAGATATAAATGTAAAAAGCAAAAGTTATTTAGGTTTACTCTGAGTATCCCAGAGATAGAAACATAAAATCAAACACTATATCCAGAGGGTATCTATTAAGCTAATTGACTTTCTATAAAGCAGAGCTAATATTCACACTGCGAAAGAATAAATTTATTAAAAGGGCATACCTCTTTTGTTAATTTTAATCAGAAACTCAAGCTAATTAAGTTTTACAGCAAAGTATTTCAAACTTTGTATTAAAAAAAGAGAGATATGCTGGTGAAACTTTTTACCATATTTAAGAAAATCAAGCATAGTCTTTGGAAACTTTATATTGCATGGGGACTACCCTTTATATTCTGGCCAAGTTTGCGTTTATTAGTTATGATGATGTGGCTCTCTCTCTCGTGTTGATTGTGGCTTGGCTTGCCGAAAGTTTCATTTGGTTACACTCGTCGTCCGTCGTGGGAAAACTCGTGACCTTTCGTAAACAAAAGGGGCAGATAGAACACCTGTAAGTCCCCACTTCAAAGGCGCCACAGACACCACCCACAACCAGGGCAATAATACGAGTAATAAGAACAACAACCACCCACGCACAGTGGGCCCAAAAGTCGGCGGCCAAAACTCCCACCGGATGTTAGTGTTTTATTTGGATTTGAAATTCTCTGCTCGCTGTTTTTAATGTACGCTGATTTGTTTGGAAAAAAATAAACAATTCGGAAATTTATTTAGTTGGGGATCCAGGGCTCGCAATGGAATGGATTGGAATGCGCCACGATCCCATGCGAGGCTGCTCTCCCGCATTTAATGGCCGAATAAATATGCAATGAATATGGCCAGTTGCCATAAGTTGGCCAAGTTTATGGCTGCTTATCGATCTTATGGATATCTGCTCCCAGCAGACCATGTCTGCTCCCGAAGGCGATGTCTGGTGACCCCCCCAGACACGGCGTGAGTCACGCTGCCATCTGCCGCCTCGGTGGACCGCCATTTGCATATCTTTTGTAGTCTACCAGCGCCGAGTGACCTTGAGGACACCGAGCCGCAATCAATCAAGTGTACAAAAGGAAGAGGGGTTGGAGAGGCGGAGGGAGAGGCGGTGGCTTGGGGTTGGATAAGGGAAGCATCTTGCAACTTTCGTCTTTGTGGAGACAACAAGCGCCAATGAATTGTATCTCACGGATCCGGATCCCGGGGACGGATACAGAAACACTTGTCTCACCTTGTCAATCACTTTGGCGGGAAAGGTGGTGGTGGAAATGGTTAAAGAGGGAAAAGTTAAAGGGTGGAGGGGGAGGACCCAGCACCACCACCGAAATATGTGGGTCAGGTCTTCAATTTTTCGCGCGTATTGGATGTCATCTTTCCCGCTCGCGGCTCCTCCGCGCTGACCCATTTTCCGACTGTTTGGCCGATCTCTGATTTCCTATTTAATATTTTCATTTTCCTAGTTTTGAATACCCTGTAAAAGCAGAAAAATAAAGAGGTATATACGCTATATTTAAAGGCGTTCTAAGCTGGAAATCTTTACACTATAATTTTACTTATTTATACAAATATTTCATTTAAGATTAAATGAGTTAACGATGAGCAAAGGCGAAAATGGCTTTCAAAAATTAATAAATATAAAGGAATGAGGTTTAAAAATTAAGAATTAACACTAAAAATAGGTGCAAGCTAGAGTAGAACTTATAAAAAAAGTTTATAAATAACAAAACGTCTGGAATGTTGGTAGATAAAGTAAAGTAAAGTTAACGTTGTGATATAAGCAAGAATTTAAAGTTACCTAATCTATGGCAGAGCTAAAAATCAATTATTTTTAATGACTAACCCACAAAGTCAAGCCAAATATCACGTTATTCACAGTTCGCCGTATGAACTGTTGGCCAACAAGGGTATTGGACGAGTCAGCACCTTGTCTATTGGCCGTCCCTTCCTGTTTTCGATTGCCTTTGTTCCTCTATTTTTTTGTGGCACATGCGCGCGTTCCGAGTCCGGATAATTTGACGCTGTACTCACGTACGGTGTATGGCAGCGCATTAAAAATAAATATAAATATATATACAAATTCTTGGCTGCACTGGCAGCGTCGGGCCAGCGCCGGGCCAGCGGCAAACAAGCCGAAATTCAAATTCAAATTGAGGCACACACAGCACGGCACGGCACAGCACACAAACATGGCCCCGATTGGCAATTTTAATTTGATTTTCTGGCCGTTTTAGATGCTGATTAGGCGATGTCCACGTAGAAGTCGTCGTGCCTCGTACCTTACCTGCCTCCCTCCCCGCAGTTCCTACGCTTCTGCCAAACTATTCAGCAACTATTATCAATTCTTGCCCGCCAGGGGCGTGGGGCTGCCTCTGTGGCCGCCCCCTTTTGTTCGCCGACCTCCTTGTTTATTTGAAAATTACTCCCCGCTTGACTTGCCCCCCAAAGAGTCGTGGAGGAGCAGGGGCTGCTTTCCTCTTATCAAAACATGAACATTTCGCCGCGAACGACGCTTTTCCCAAAACAAAAACAAAACCTGTCGGCGCAGAGAGAGAGATAGAGAGAGCTTCTTGCCGCGGAGAGAACTTCTCGGAGAAAAGCGGAGGAAGAGAGAAAGGGATGTGTGTGTGTGTGGCATGGCAAAAGCTCTTGTATAACATTTTCCGGGTAGCATTCTTCGGCTAGGAAGTGTGGGAAAGGGAGGGACTCCCACGAATTCGCATTCCCAGAGGCGGTGCAAGAAAATGGGAGGGGTTCCTGAGAGAGGGGGATTAATGCCACGGTTAATAGAACTCGAAAATTGTTACGAAAGTCACAGTTAATCAGTGTAAAGTATAATTATTAGGTAATAATTAATTCTATGAGCAATTTGGATTATTTAATGCAAGGACATACTGTTTAGAGGCCATTAATTGATATTTTCAAATCAATATTATAAGCTATATACATACAATTTATTACTTTATATGGGTATTTAGTATTTAGAACTAAGAAATAAGTATTATTTCTTTTTTAAGCTGGTATTAAAGCTATATCTAATGGTACAGTTATATTCAAAACAATGAATAGGGATTTAAAATAAAAAGTATTATTTTCTATGACACTTTTGAAAGTATTATGTCAAAATAAATTATTTAAAAATATTCAAATTAAGATAATATAGTCAAACCATTTTAGAATGGAACCCTTTACCATAAAATCTTACTATTTAATAGCTTAAAATTCTCAGTAATGTTATTGTATCTACTTAAAAATTACACTCTTCTGGCCTGTCTCGGATGAATAACCTTTCCGCGAACTCCTTAAAGAGACTAATCTTTTTGGCCCTCATCACTGGCTTCTTTGAACTAAAGGTCAGTAGGTCATGTCAAACATTTTCTTTTGAGAATTTTGGCACCAAGGGGCCACCTAATAAATTATCCCCACACGCCGCCCCTGCCTGTTGCGTATAACAGTTTTTTCGGGACACTTTTCGTTTATTTACAATTTGACATTTTGCAAGCAACCAAAAAAATAGAAGCAGAAAAAACGGAAAAAAGAAAACAGTGTAGAACAGTAGCTCACCTTCGCACACACACACAAGCAGGCAGAGAGTGAGAGAGCCCGAGAGAGCTGCCTCTCACTTTCGCATTTCGGGCAGCATTGAGATTTCCACTTAGATTTTCCCAACAGACATTCGTCGTCCGCCGGAGCGTTCGGTCGTGTCAGCAGCAGCAGCAGCAGCAGCAGCGGTGCCAGCAGTCTGCCCCCGAGTCGCGCTGCCTCTGGAGGAGCTCAACCCTCTCCGGGTCCACAGAATCCGCATCCGCATCCGTGTCCGCATCCGTCTATGCAGCCGTGTGTGTCAGCTCACTGAGCCAAGCCAAGTTGAAACCTAAAAACTAAGGCCAAGACCATACATCCCGAGTCCAAGTTCATTGTGGTGAAGTGCCTCCAGTCCGAGTGCGAGTTCGAGTTCAGGCCCGAGTTCGTCCTCCTTTGCCGGCGGGTGCAAAATCTGTAATTGAAATTTCGCCGCTTACGAAATTCAAATTGCCAGCGACTTGAAAAAAGTTTTCATCTGAAAGTCAAAACTTTGCTGCGCGCACAGGTAACACAGGTAACCGAAAGAACCTTTTTTCGTTTAGGCAACTTATCAGGAAGTCGTTGGCGGTGGCAGGGGGCCTTCGATTCTCGATTTCAGCACACACCACACACACGCAGGCACTCGAAATTAAATCAAAATACAATCCCATTCAATTTATTTGCTCAACATCTTCTCGTTTTTTTCACAGCATTTTTCCTCGGCCGCTAATTGAAAATTGTGCCGAAAAATGTTGTGTTTGCCCCGGCTCCCTGCCCCCGCCACCACCCAAAAAATGCCAAAAATGCCCCTTTGTGTGTTGCTTGTTTATAAGCAAAAGTCGGCAATTTCTATATGAGTTTCCCCCGAAACCAAAACCGATCTGAATTATTTGTTGTGCCCATTCACGTTCCTTTTCAAGTTCAAATGTATTTCGATTTGGTTTTCGCTTTGGAAAACTCGAAAGATCTCTGTCGATAGTTGGAGCTGGCTCTGGTGATCTGTGTGACGGCAGCGTGGGGCGCTTTGTCAATGCTTTTCGCATTTATTTATTATTTTGCTTTATTTTTCCATAGTCGCCGTCGCCGCTGCCGTCGCCGGTTGTACTTGAACTCGTAGCGAGCGCGTGGCGTGGCGCGTATCTGGAAATCTTTGAGATACTCGTACTGTAGCTGCCAGTGGAAACTGGAGACCCGCGGAGATAACGCTTCACTGGGTCGCGCGTGAATCACGCGAGTCGGTATCGAAATGGGTTTACTCTTTCAGCAGATAAATGGCAGGAGTTCCCTTAGATCCTGAGAATCGGATTTTTTATAGGAATTAACTGGGACATCAATGGTAATGAGAGAAAGCTCTTATGTCTATTTTGTGAAGGATTTTCAAAGAAAATCTGTAGGATTAATTAAAATGCCTTGAAGGACATGGAAAGCATTTACATACAAAACATAATGGTTTTCAGTTAAATTAATAGGGGTTTTTTGAGCCTACTAGAATTTTTATTGTATTAATTCAATATTGTTTTATTCAAGCGAAGGGTTTGAGAATTACTTTCAAAGTAGTCAGGAAGGTTACCTCTAACAAATAAAATGCATCTACATTTTTACTATTATTAATAAGCTAGCAAGCGAATATAAACGGATTGTGTGATAAGAAAATTTCTCAAAGACAATGGAAAAATATACTCACAAACTTTACTCCTACTGAGGGATTTACATCATGATTTAGGTCCAAAATTTCTAGAGATTTCCGTGATACACACTCCGGTGTGTGATTCATTGTTTACATTGTCTAGAAAACAAAGTTATTAAGTTGTATATGAGAAGATAAATGGGAAGGTATGCCATGAATTCCATTTATAAAGCATAGTTTAGAATATGTAACAATTGAATATTAAAGTGATTTACTATAAAAATTATATTATATTTTAACAGGGTTTTAACCAGGAATCAAATAATAATTGCTGATTAAAAAATATGATGACTTTCCAAAGCATTGAACATGATTTGTGTACCGACTTAACGAGCATGTGAATGATATAGTTAGACACTCGAATTTCCCGCTTCCAAATTAGATTCTTAGATAGCTTTTAACAGCTCAATAAGTCGCAGAATTATTTATAGTGCCATTATAGTGTTTCTGCAATTCCGTTGGCTGAAAAACTACATCTTTTAATTAAGTTACTACCTCTTTTATTAACTGAATGACTCCAATTCAATGGAAATTAAGTGGCAGCTCAGCACGAGTCCAGTTATCAATTGAAAATGAATCTCTGGAGAATCCAATTTAATAGCAATTAGTGCAGTTCGCAATCAGGTTATGGCCAATCTGAGGCGTACACTCTGCAAGAAGCTAATGAGCAGCATCACAGCTATCACATCAGCTCGCTCTTCCAATTAGCGAAATGCTCTAAGCCCCCCCCTGATTCGCTTTTCTCCATTCTCAGTACTGTGATTCTCTGATTCTCTGATTCTCCCACTTGTCTCCTTCCAACGGCAGCATCCGCGGGTGATTAGGTCCGGTTTCAGTTGCCACTCGAGGCACTTATCAAGCTGGGACATCAGCTGCACCACGATATGCAATTATCCCACTTGACGGCTGCATCGCCGCGTCTGTCATCTGTCCGCTTGCCCATTCTCTTTCCCGCCAGCCCCTCGAGTGGCGTTCAAAGGCCGCTGCTAGTTTCAATCGCTCAAACACAATTAAGGCATTAAAGGACACGAGCCAGAAAAGACAATTAGCGTGCGTGGGTGTGTGTCCCGGGCTCATTATGCTGACATCGCCATCCTGCTCCACTGGCAGCCAACCCCCACCCCCCTGCTTTTCTCTCTTTCCGCGCTCTTCCCTCTACACTTCACCCGTTTTACCACTTGAGGCTGCTCATTAATTATTTAGCAGCCGCCAACGCAGGACTGCAAAACTGAATAAAAGTCGCGCATACGCAGCGTAGGCCACGCTGAAAATTAAACAACTATCATGGACAGAAACACTGAACGAAATTGATTGGTAGCAAGCTGATACACCAGATTTGCACACCAATGGACGTCTTGTTTGGTGATAGGAAGAAAAAGGAAAGTAATATCTCAGTATAAGTAGATACAAGTTGCTCATACGCAGTGTGGGCCTTGCTGGAAATTGGACTATTGAAAATAAAGCATTTTGTGAAGATGTATAAATGGTATAAATGATAAATGATAGGGAGATTCATAGAATTATAATTAATTAAGTGCTTAGTAATAATACAAGCTGAGAGATCATAGTTTCCTGATGACTTTCTCGCGGTGTGCTTCCCGTTTGGTTGCTCTGGTTATACACCAACGCACAACGATCTATCATTATAATGGAGCGTCAAATCTAATGCGTCCGACTATCCGACCAGCCATGTCACCCTGGTGCGGGCCGAGTGCGGTTGGATGTATATACTCTATAGGGTCTAGAGGATGGGAATGGGGGAGCTGCTGCTCCTGCTCCCAATGCTGCTGCTGCCTCTGCTGCTGGTGATATTGTGTTGTTGCCGCCTTCTGATAACGTTGACAAACTAGATAAAAGCGCGATAAAAATGAAAAAAGACTAAGAGAGAGCAGCGGAAGAAAAAAATGTGCGCAGAGACAAAAACACAAAAATGTTATAAATAAAACAAAAGACGAAGCAGAAACTCTGCCTTGGCTGGAATTGTGTATGAATATTGCATGGGCCGGACGGAGAGAGCTGTATGTAAGCCACGATAAACAGGGAGACGAGGCTAAGGAGAAGATTCTATGAATATGAATGAGATGAGAATGCCTGCAGATTGCTGGTTGACGTTGTTGTTAATGAGCGATAAACTTAACAAAATTGCCATTTACAGCGCTTATGGGAGCGGAAAAATCGCGATGTGCTGATTTAATGGATGCCACTTTTTGTGGTCTTAAAGAGTGCGGGCTAATTCGGGGATAAAAGAATAGTATCAACTGAGTTAAACAAGTTAGAGTTATTAAAACAAGCGTTTAAAGTGCTCAAGTTTGCATATGATTTTTTATAGACATACTGTCCTGTTTTGTCTGACATTAAACCCTTCTTGTATAAACAAAAGCCATGTAAATTTGTACACATAAATGTGTTCCTTTGGCTGTTTGCGCATATCTGCTTTTGTTTGCGGTGTCACTGAAACGCGGTTTTAATTAATAATTATCATTTTCTGTCACAAATCCATTTTGTTTGCGGTGGCCTTATGTAAAATCCACCCTGGCACCCCGTCAACCCTCTGTGTGATTGTGCACCACCACTGACAGCGTGGAAAGCTGTCGAAATTTGACAGATCAACCTTGCCACAATCAGGATAGGAATATAGATACAAATACGGATACAGATACAGATACTGATGGGACGGGATGGGGGCCTAGGGCCTGTGGAATTGAAGTGGCAGGCAAACAAATTAACAGCCGAGTGCACATAACTTAAGCGATTAATGCCGTGCATTTGTTTATTTGTTTATTTTGGCCATCCGACGTGCAGTTAGTCGAGCAATTAGCTGTAATCGGAATCAGCGCCAGTGGCAGACGATTTATGGCTATAGGTATGGTAATGAAAGCCAGACCGCTGCGGAAGTGTCATAATGATAATTACTTTGTCAGGAATATGCATTTATATTTAATATAATATATTTTAGGTTGCAAATACATTTTTCTTATCTATTTTCCCTTAAAGGAAATTACTTGAACTTCTTGTTAAATACTAAATATTGGCTAACTGGAAGATACTTTGTCAGGGATATGCATTTATATAAATAATATATTTTGGGTTGCAAATACATTTTCCTATCTATTTTTCCTTAAAGGAAATTAATTATTAGTTTAATTATTAATTAAAAATTAGTATTACTGTAAATTATGGTCTTTATTTGATATATTTTACATATTTTTATAATTTTGCGCGTCCATCTCTTTCTTCTTCTTATCAAGTGAAGTTGGCCGTACTTCCTAAAATATTTATCGTTTTATCGATACTTACTACTAAGTACTATTATATTTATATGACGTGCACACTGGATTATATTAATTTACAATATGTTCACACTTAAAACTAATAATACATATGTTTACTAAATACTGGCAAACTGGGAAGATGCTGATTTTTTGTGCAAATAAACTCAAGAAAGGACTCCGTCTGTAGGTCCTGTAGGTATGCTTCGCCCCCTTGTGGAAACGTCCACCGCAGGTTCATTTTACCCTCCAACGGAGGCCAATCAAACATTGAACTCATCGCCTCATTGCCGGCGTTATAAATAGAAAATTTGAGACAATCAACTGCCACGAGCAATGGGAAAAGGGTGAAAAAGAGAGGATTTCTAGCTGGTGGGGATAGGGGCAACCTCGCCTCGCGTGCCATTGAAAACCATTGTTTTGTCAATATTTTCACAATTTGCCTATCGGCGGGCATTATCAATCGTGGGGAGCAGGTCCTCGGTTTGGGTTTGGGTCACTAAACTTCAAATGCAAAAGGAGAACTGAACGAATGATGATATTTTCGAATTATAAATTGCTGCCTTTTCCTCGCTTTTCCCACTGACTCCCACACCCCCCCAAGCAGCCCAAAAGAAGCGTCGAAAACAAAGTGTAACAAAAGTTTTCCAATTGGAGGCGCGTCGGGCGGAGGATGAAGGATTCCGGGAAAAACTCAACTTGACGTTGATGAAGGTTCCCCGTGAAAACGTGGGGCAAGAAACAACCAGAAACAACTTGGAACTTGGAACTTGAATTTACGGCCGAGAGCTGTTGTTTTGGGGTGTCATTGAACTTAATTTTGTTTTTCTTTTTGCTTAACCACACTCCCTGTCCCCATGTCCCCGCGATGTCCTCTCCGACGCTTTATATTTTTATTTATTTGTGTACTTTATGCTACCGATATGAGCGAGTGTACAGAGCCCAAGGGCCGGCAAGTTGTTGACTTGCACCCGCCGTCCTCTTCTTTCCGCTTTCCACTTTTCCAGCTCCCCCACTCCCCAAAATGATGAATTTTTATGCGCAGCAGGGAGGCAGGAAAAACAGGGAAAACAGGAACCAAAATAAGGAAAAGCTCGGCCAAGAAATTCTGCATTGATTGCCAGGCAATTTCGCTGGGAAATCGAAGCTGCAACGCAACACAAATCATTTATTTGCCATTCACGGAGATTTTCCATTCATAAATTAAGTACATATTAAATTTGAATATTAAAAAGGAAACAGTAATGGGAAAAGGAAAGGAAAATGAATTGAAGAGAGCATGGCATAAGTAGCAAAGGTAGAGAGTGACCCAAAGGGCCAGCATCCTCAGTTAATATTTGATGTTCTGCTTTTTTTTGGTAACTCTCTTGGTTTATATATTTTACGTTTTGGGTTCTCAAAGGCTTGCAGAGACTTAAGCGGTTCTTATAATATTTGTTTAAGTAATTTAGTAAGAAAATAGGAAACAAAATTGTGTAGAAAATTATAACCTTAAAAGGTTTAAGCATGAAATTGCTGGAAAAATACCTACAGACTCAAAGGAATATCTGCATTAAGACTAAACCACTCTTAAGAACCCAGGGAGGCTCGTATTAACCTGACACATTAAGTAACTTGAAATGAATTCTGATATGGACATGTTCCTGCTGTTAGTTTTTATTGCTCTGGCCTCCCCAAGGTTAAGGACACTCTGGATGTGCGTGGTGGAGAGGTGGCTGAGGCTTTTAAATTTTTAAAAGCTGCCAGAAACCGGAGAAAAACCATTTTGGCATACAAGCAAATATAATTTGCGCTGCCTAAAAGCACTAACAATCAAATACTTGACAGCAGCAGCAGCAGCAACAGCAGCAGCAGGAGCAGCAGCAACATCGCAGCATCAGCAACATCGGCAAAAACAATGGAAACAACGACAATGACAAGCTAAAGCAATTAGTTTAATGTGATTCCCTCCTTGGCCGGCCTTCGTTTCGTCTTGGCCCAAAGAGAGAGATGAAGCCTGACAAAGTTTTATGTACCACAAATGAAATTATAGTCGGCTCACACACACACACACACACTCTGACACACTCAGAGCGCCACAGGCTGTCGCTGCAATTTGCGCGCGGGGAAAATGAGCAAGAGAGAGAGTGGAAACTGTCGCTCCTAAAAGCAGGCAACACGCTCGACACCGGCCCTTTTTCCCTCAGATTGTCAAGGCCTCCTTCGCCTCAGAACTCTTATCTTTCGGCTCTCACCTGTGCCTTCACTTTTAAACATTTTAACTTTCCCCTGGTCCCCCCTCAGCATTTGCCTTGTCCCTGCCTCAGCCTCAGCTGTTTTCCCGCATTTTAGCCCGCTTTTCTTCGCTCCTCTTTGTTGGCGAGGCTGTCATGCACATTAACCAAATAGCTGGCGCCTTGATTTGATTATCTTCTTGGTGTGTGTGTGTGACTGTGTGTGTGCGAGTGTGCTGGGGAAGATTGCCGTTTGACAAGCAACTTCCGCACTTTTGCCGGAAACGGAAGGAGGCCAGCGAAGGCAGGAGGCACTGGCATCGCCGTCACTGGGGGCATTTCAATTCATTCGGAAAAGTTGTCCCTGAACTAAGTGGACACTTAGGTACAGGTACTTAAAAGCTAGATCTACTCCCAGGAGGCTCGAAGTAACCCAGACAGGGGGAGGCACAAGGACAACCACCGATATACTTTGTTATTTTTGAATTAATTTCGAAAAGTGACGGGTCATTTGGCACATAAAACAAGGAGCTTCTGCTTCTTTTCTCTCCATTTTCCTGGAATAGCTTGTGCCCCAGAAAGTTATATTATTCAGAATTCAGGAATTTCTGCTAGGTTAATAATCAATAAATATGCAATTGTATTTAGAAGTGTTTGATAAAATATTAGTCATACTTTAGGGTCCGATTTCTTGACTAAATTTCATAAAATTTCTTCTTAAACTTACTATATATAGAATAAATCGTTCAAACTCAGTGCAAATCAACTGAAAGTCCGCCATAAACAAGCCAATAACAAGTGCTTCGCGGTGCGCTACATATATCAACATTTAACATTTGGATGTGAACTGGCAAAGGAAAACATATTTTGACTGGCGCTTTGATTTATGCCGCTTTCCCAGCAGATGGAGCTGTGGAAAACTGAGGGGTGAAGTGGGAGTGAAGCCAGGACTAGGAGCAGGAGCAGTAGCAGGAGCAGGAGCAGCAGGAACTGGAGCTGAAGCGAAGCGTTTTGTTCTGTTTGTGTCGCATGCATGATTCATGGGCTCTCGCTCTTTCTATCTCTGTTTTTTAGAAAGAGCAAGGGAGATGTGAGAGGAAAAGTCACTTGAAATCTGTGTGTTGCCGCTGTGATTTCCGCTGCGTATCCTCGGCACCGGTCCCCAAACACTCCCCCCTCCACAGCCGCCAAAGCCACCCAGCTTTCCCACCCACTCGGGGGTACATCTGCAAATTGCCTGCAATAAATTTTTTGCCCGCTTGCCATAAAACACTTAAAACGATTTGCAAGCAAAAAAAAAAAAAGAGAAAGAAACGAGAAAAGAAAGGAAAGCAAAGGAAAAGCTATGTAGCGAGAGCCACGCATGGAAATGAGGAAAACCGGGCGGCGTCTCCCGCATTTTTCATTCCACTTACGACAACTTTCGATATCGAATCGAATCGAATCGAAATCCATTTACCATTTACCACACACACGCAGCAAGGCACTCGGAACACAAACAGAATGAAAATGCTTAATTACTTCCCCTTTGGCTGACTGCAAATTTATGATGTACAAACTCAATTTCAAACAGAAAATGGCAGGGAAAACGGCAAAATAAATTCACAAATTCAATTCTATTTGCCAGAGCAACAAAATACAAACAAATGACTTCCTTTATACGCGAAAAACTTTCGACACACATGTGCGAGTACAAGAGCGGGCACTGAGGAAAATATATGTATCATTTATCATTGTTTAATTTAGTTGTTATAATATATCTATATTTTTTTTTGGTTTAATTATGAGTTACTAGATCAAGAAAGTACCAGTTTGCTTCAGTTTACTGCGAAGTGCTGTTATCCCCACAAAGGGGCTGTTATGCGAAAATAGTGTGCTGTTAAGGCCTCTTAGCCTTAGAAAGTTTTGTTACCTTTACAAGATGGCTGTTATCCTTATAAAAACTGCTGTTATGACCTCGAAAAGGCAGAAACTATGCTGTTATGTGGACAAAAGATCTTTTACCCTCAGAAAGTGCGCTGTTAAGGGCACAAGATATCTGTTCTCTCAGAAACTATGCTGTACGCTGTTATCCGCATATAAGGTATATCTCCATCAATTTTTGGACAAATCTAAATTAAAAATAACCATAAATTGGCCAAAACAGCCTTAATTTCAAATCGGTAAGATTTTCTTTGTTAGATTTTGTTTATTTAATTAATCTGCATATTTAGTTTGGAAATTCAAGAAAATAAATTTTTTGGCAATTTTTGACAATTTTAATGATGTAACCCCTTACAAAATTTTCAAAAATTGGGCAAACATTTTTTTCCGGCTTTTTTCAATATTTTATTCTTAAATAATTAAGATTTTAGCGGCGGTTCGAAATATATGTGGCATTTGGCTGTCATTTAATTTTTGGCCAAATTATGCTCTCCAGAAGACCTCAAGTATGTGGATATCTGGGTCCTTAAATTGGCATTTTTATATCCTAATTTTTGGACAAATCAAAATTAATAATAGCCATAACTTGGCCAAAACAGCCTCAAAAACAGCAATTCGAAACATATATGGCATTTGGCTGTCATTCCATTATTGGCCAAATTATGCTCTCCAGAAGACCTCAAATATTCGCATTTTTGAGTAGGCATTTTAATACCCTATTTTTTTGGACAAGTCAGAGTAAAAAATAACCATAACTAAGCCAAAACAGCCTTAATTTCAAATCGGAAAGCTTTTCTATGTTAGTTTTTAGTTGGTTAATTAATCTGCATATTTAGTTTGGAAATTCAAGAAAATATATTTTTTGGCAATTTTTGACAATTTTAATGATGTAACCCCTTATAAAATTTTCAAAAATTGGGCAAAATTTTTTTTCCGGCTTTTTTCAATATTTTATTCTTAAATAATTAAGATTTTAGCGGCGATTCGGAATATGAACGGCATTTGGCTGTCATTCCATTTTTGGCCAAATTATGCTCTTCAGAAGACCTCAAGTATTTGGATATCTGGGTCCTTAAATTGGCATTTTTATATCCTAATTTTTGTACAAATCAAAGATAAGAATAACCATAACTTGTCCAAAACAGCCTTGAAAACAGCGATTCGGAATATATATGGCATTTGGCTGTCATTTCATTTTTGGTCAAATTATGCTCTCCAGAAGACCTCAAGTATGTGGATATCTGGGTCCTTAAATTGGCATTTTTATATCCTAATTTTTATACAAATCAATGATAAGAATAACCATAACTTGTCCAAAACAGCCTTGAAAACAGCGATTCGGAATATATATGGCATTTGGCTGTCATTTCATTATTGGCCAAATTATGCTCTTCAGAAGACCTCAAGTATGTGGATATCTGGGTCCTTAAATTGGCATTTTTATATCCTAATTTTTGTACAAATCAAAGATAAGAATAACCATAACTTGGCCAAAACAGCCTTGAAAACAGCGATTCAGAATATATATGGCATTTGGCTGTCATTTCATTTTTGGCCAAATTATGCTCTCCAGAAGACCTCAAATATTCGCATTTTTGAGTAGGCATTTTAATACCCTATTTTTTTGGACAAGTCAGAGTAAAAAATAACCCTAACTAAGCCAAAACAGCCTTAATTTCAAATCGGAAAGCTTTTCTATGTTAGTTTTTAGTTGGTTAATTAATCTGCATATTTAGTTTGGAAATTCAAGAAAATATATTTTTTGGCAATTTTTGACAATTTTAATGATGTAACCCCTTATAAAATTTTCAAAAATTGGGCAAAATTTTTTTTCCGGCTTTTTTCAATATTTTATTCTTAAATAATTAAGATTTTAGCGGCGATTCGGAATATGAACGGCATTTGGCTGTCATTCCATTTTTGGCCAAATTATGCTCTTCAGAAGACCTCAAGTATGCGGATTTTTGGGTCCGTAAATCGGCATTTTTATATCCTAATTTTTGGTCAATTCCTTTTTAATTAAATTTAAGGTATATCTGCATCTGTTACCCTGTGAGACTCTGCTGTTACCCTCACAGATCGTGAGAAGAAATCTGTTATCCTGAAAATACAATATGTGATATATGTTACTATATACATGTACTATATACATTTATATTAATCCCTTTTCCTCCAGTGTACATGTGTGTATTTCTGGGTAGTTTAGTGGCTTTGTGGCTGTCTGCGGACTGTGGCTAAAAGTTTTGCTTACGTTTTCATTGGGAGCGCTTCTGTTTCTGTTTCTATTTCTATTTCAGTACTGTTTCTGATTCAGCTTTGGCTTCGGCTTGCCTGGCGGCGGGCGGACTTGGCTGAAATTGGTTATGACAAGGCCAGAAGAAATTACCAAAGTATTAGAGCCACAGGCACGTGTGTGTGCACTCTCTGGCTAAGCTGTCACCTTAGGTGCTTTAAGTGGATTATGCCGAAATTAGGAGCACAAGAAGCGGCAACTTCGAGTGCACGAAACCACAGCGGAAACTTACCAAAGAAGCACTCTGTCAATGTGATGAGACTGCGAAGTAGATGGAAATTATGTAGAATTTAATCTATCTTACATCTCAAAATTGTTAGATCTCTAGTAGCAAACCTCCTTTATGCCGGAAGCCTATTTAAAGCCCTCGATGAGGCCAGGGGTCAAGAGTTGCCTGCTGCCAGCTGCCAGCTAATTGAATACCGAAAATGTTTGTGCGCCAAATTAGCGAACAGAAAAACGGCTTCCCTGCATTAATGAAGTGCAGTCGAACACAAAACCCAAAAGCCCAGACCCACAAGCCGAACAAAAACTACTAGGGGCATCCGAGCGGCACAATGGCCGCAGCGGCGACAGCAGCCCAAAAATAGGCAAACAAAGCCGCCGAACCGGCCCTGAATGAGCTGCTCCCGATGAATGGACTGGCTGGCTGAATGGAAGCCTGTCACGGGATCTCTGACCCGGACCCGGACCCGGACCCCAGTTCCAGTGCCAGTGCCGCCTGACCTTTCGGAAACAAAGGCAACAGACTCTTTCGGGGAATCGCTAATCAAGCTGCTCGAATTCGAGTCCCTTGTGAATCCGTATCTGCAGTTGGTCGAGAGGATTAAAACCCTTTATGGGCTCTCTATTTAAATCGAACTACAGCCACTGGAGGGGTCTCGGCTTTATCCTAAATCATATATTTAGAATTTGATTATAATGAATCCTAGAAACAAAAGTTTATGTACCCGAAAAGTATCAAAAACTGACATATTTTATTGATGTAATTTCAGAAGGAGATTTGTCCTGGTTAAAAATTTCAGCAAACTTAAGAGAGAATCCTTTTTCTGTTAAGTAGCCTCTAGCCAATATTTTCCATTTCGCTTGATCCTTTCGAGCCTCTCCAGCCGCGAGTGCTGACCAAGTTTTGAACTAGCATTTTGTTAACCCCAACTTTCCGCTCTTTTCCTGTGCCATTTCAGAAAGCCGCGGGATTCAGCGCGAGGCCGGAATTTTAATCAGGCCGCAGAATGCAGTCGGAAGGGCTTGAACGCGAGGCCAAAACAACGGCGCACTAATTGCGGCCGGGACCACGTCCAGGACGAGGACGACAGCGACCTGGACCAGGGCCATGGCGTCATTTGTATGCTGCCGGGGAAATTCTGCGACAGCAACAGAAGCACAGGCAGCCACATTCCCAGCCACGGAAGTGCCGAGCAGCGGCTAAACGGAAGTCCGAATACAACCAGAAAATAACCAGCCAAAGTGCGAACGAGGAGCCACTCCGAACGCAGCAGCAGAAACAGGAGAAACAGGAACTCGATTCCACAACGCAGTCAGGATGATGAGCGCCGGAGGAACCTACATTTCCACCGCCAGCGTGGAGGTGCCGCAGGCTCTGCAGGATGGCGACAAGTTCATCCGCTGGGACGATGTGAGTACTATTCAATGCACCATTTCTGGGGAATCAAGCTTACTTGAGAGGCTTACTGAGAACATAGAGATACTTATAAAGCAAGGTGCTCCAGTTAATAGTTAAATTATAAATTGATTAGCTCAATAATTAAATCTGATCTACAGTTCTCTTAAGTATTCAGAGATAAGGACTTGGATTTATTAGACAGTGTCTCAAGTGGCTACTAACGTTAATTTATAAGGTACTTTGTAGTTCAATTACCTCCATTGACGCGTTAACTGACCTAACGAACAGGTAATCGCAGGATGCACACCCATATATCATTGGAAAGTCCTGCTTACCTTAGCTAGATTGTACTTACTTTAGTATAAAATATGGCTTTGGCTGATTAGACTTCTTCATGATATCATCGGGTTCATTGTCCAGTGACCGCATTCTGACTTTGAAAGAAGTATTTTTGAGTTCGCTGTGATAAGCTTTGAAGATCTCCAACAATTCAAACTATCCTAGAATGTTTTTGATTGCAGAATGTTCGTTTATTTAGTGACTAAACACAAAGTTGGAATGTGCCTTAGTCGATGTTTTCTGAGATCCACTGACAAAATGCACTGATTGCCGTGTATACACTAGGAAATTTGGTGGTCGGGCAAGGTACGTATCCCCAGGAGACGAGTGCCAAAAGTTTGTTTATGCCATTGATGATTTGCACCAGGGGGCCGCCACTGTCTCCGTTGCAAGCTCCGTCGGCGGTGTTGGGGGTATGGGTGCACACATTGCAGTCTGCCAAATTGTTGCCGGCTGGCAACCGCTTCAGGCACTCATCGAAGTCAATGATTTCCACATCCAGCTTCTGCAACTTATCGGGCAAGGAGCCAGAGTTGTCTGTTCCCCAGCCGTAGAGAGTGCCTCTGGCGGATCCTTTGAAATCCTCGCAGATAAGTCCGATCAAACTCACCGGATTGCTGCCGTCGCGGGCCACTGCATTGATGTCGAAGGGCTTCTTCAGCTTGATCAGGCCGATGTCGTAGGGTCCCACGCCGCCGCCGTACTTCTCGTGGATGACGGTGTCGGCCTTGGTGAATTTCCTCGTCTGAATGTTCTCCTTGCTGGAGCGGCTATGTGCTCCGGCGACAGCATTAGCGGTCGAGATCGAGGTCAGACAATGGGCGGCGGTCACAATAATGTTGTCCTTGATTATGGATCCTGCACAGAAATGCGAAGGTGCCTGCAGGGACACGATGTAGGACGCCTCGCCTGGGTCGGCCTCGTAGCCGTTGATGATGCGTCCCTCGGGGAATCCCGGCTTGCTGATCAGGTTGGCGGAGGCCGAGCAGGCCAGAGCCAGGGCGAGCAGGACTACGAATTGTCTCATGTTGCGTTCTCTGTCGAGTTTGCTCTACTGCCACAGACCGCCGGGCCTTTTATAGGTGCCCCCAATCGCCAATCGTCCATTGTCTATCGGCTATCGGCTATCGCCAATATTGGCCCGAAGCACTCCAAGATCGGTGTTATCGCTATCACGTCGCTGGTCGAGAGATTTACGGTCCTGACCGGCATTTATTAAGCTTTGTCCTGTAGTGGCGTCTTTGACTGATTAGTTCTATTACCGGCCAGCGGCTGCATCCACTTGAGGCTCTTCGGGCCAGGCGCCCCCGGAGCCCATCTGTCTGGCCCGTAACCTCGATCCTAGTAGTTTTTGCCAAGAGTCTTGCGGGTTTATCTCTAGTTGGTACTCTCAGCTATAGCTGATTGCGCTCAATGTTGGCCATAAATCAGTAGTAAATCCTCTTAATAGATAGATAATTGCCATTAAAGAACTACCCCCCTTAGATTAGATAAGCGGAGAGTAAATCAACTGGATTTATATTCCAATATAAGTATTCACAGGTATTCACAGAGGTAACACAACATCAAAATTCTAAGGAAAATCTTATCTTAAATGTTCCTTTGTCGTATGACCATTTCTTTGTGTTATTTTTAAATATTTATTAAGTTTCCAGATATAAATGATTGTGAAATTGATTTATATACCTAATACTAAGCAATTATAATTCCCTTGAACTTACTCTATGACTCGCCCCAGAGCAGAATGTGGCTTCGATTTCTTTTCACTTAATTTGTATCTACATAAAGCAATCAAGAACCTTCACAAGTATCGGTAACTATCAGTTAAGGAAGTGTCATTCCTGTATTAACAAACAATAATTGTGGCAACATTTGGACAGTATAAGAGTAGAGCTTTGTTGAGCTTTTCCAATCAGTGGTTAGCTTGGCCCGGACTTTCATTATCTCGCCGATAAGGAGGCTCCACTCGATCGCTTTGATTGGCCGAGTGCATGACTTTCCAGTCCCGAGCCTCTATGAATGGCACACGCCTCCAGAAGTCTGGGCCTTTCCAGAACTTATTATAGCTGAGCCGTAAATCAGAGGCAAACTGTGGACTGGCCGGGCCCTAATCCAGCCCAGATTAGCCGTCGTTTCGGGTAATCAGACACCATAAATTGTAGAGCCAACCTTGGATGAATGGCAAACAATGACTGGACTTTCGTGGCTTGCAAGTACTCTACCAGCGATCGGTATTACTTGTCATGGGAAAAATAATAAATATATTGGGTATATTTAATATATATTTATAACATACAATATTTTTTTATTCGGGCATTTAAGGAAGTTACTAATGAGTTATGTTTGGTTTAATCTAATGGGAAGTTGTATCGTTTTATTAAGGCATTAATACAAATTACACAATTATTTTACTAACTGTTTACCTTTGTATTTATCATGTTGACTGTAGCTTTGTATATTTAACTCCGAGTTGTATAGCTCTTAATGTTTTAGGTTTCGATGGCTGCTAATCTGATTTTGGGTAATTTACAATAACTTAAAATCAATGTTTTTCATAAGTTATTTACTATATGTTAAGCCAGTTTAGCTGAAGGAAATATGGGGAATCAATGAACTACAACGGATATTTTTTAGAATTAGTTTATTCATTCTGAACAGCTTATCTCTTGGCACTTTAATAGTGAGCTTTAAATTGTATTAGCGGGAATTAGACTTGTGATGAGAAGACCAATACAACCAGTACCAATAGTCCTGAATCCATATCTGAAATAATTATATTGTTTTCCCAACTACAAATCGAACCCTTAATCCAGAAAAACGCAGAGCTTTAGTCGGATGCATTTATTCAACAATCGATCATGACTCTGACCCAAAGTGATCCAAATACTCCTCTATGTTCCTCCTCTATTTTTCCTCGTTTAGAAGAGCGTGTGGTAAGCACTGATTATGGATTCTACCCATTTGATATAATAGGAGACCCTGGTGTAAATGGAGGGAAGATTGGCCTTGCCGCAGGGAATGTAGCCCCAGGAGACAATGCCGATCAGCTCGGAGGCAGCTTTATCGGACTCAACGACCAGGGGGCCGCCGGAGTCTCCGTTGCAGGCGCTCTTGCCCTGCTGCAGGGAGGAGGAGCAGATGTTGGATTCGGCCAGGGGGGCAGTTTCGGGTAGCTCAGCCTTGCAGTCGGCAAAGTTCATAATATCCGTGGTCATGGTCTGCAGGGTCTTGGCGGCGGTGAAGGTGAACGCCTTGGGCTGTCCCCATCCGTACAGATGGGCCTCTCCCTCATGGACCTCGGCGGGGACGGGCAGAGTGGCGGCCGACACGTACTCGTTGAAGACGAAGGGCTCGCTCACGTGCAGGATGGCGATGTCGAAGGGTCCGACGCCGCCGGTGTACTGCTCGTGGACGCGGCCAAAGTCAACGACGCGCTGCTGGGTGAGCTCGTCCACCTCGGCGCGAGTGTGCAGACCGGCGATGATGCTCATGCCCTCCGCATTGGAGATGCAATGGGCGGCGGTTAAGATCCATTCCTTGTTGATGATAGTGCCACCGCAGATGTGCGAGTGCTTGGCGGGATTGGTGCCCATGGAGACGATGTACGGAGCGCGGTGGGGATCGGCCTCAGTGCCGTTGATCACGAAGCCGGTGGCGAAGCTCGGCATCAAGCCGAAAAACTTGTCGGGGATCTTGGATCCCTGAGCGACGGCCACAAGGGCGACGACTAAAGTCACAGTGATCAGCTTCATTCTACAGATTTCGGATGAGTGCTACTTCTTCGCCGATCGGAGCTGAGTTTTATACCCTCTTCCAGCCCCGATTATCAGATAGATTTATGGCTATATGGTATCTCGCGATTAGCTTAATTCGTCTGAATTGATACGGATCGTGTTAGAGCGATAACAGAACGCTCTTTACTCGAACTTACCTTGAGCGGGAAAAGCCCTGGGCTTTTCGCTACCGCTACCGCCAACCCTCCCCCCCATTCCCCTTCCACTCTCCGTTTCCGCGTGCGTACTTTGTTAACTGAGGTGTTGACACGACAAGGTCGCCCCTTGTACGGCCTCAAAGGATGCTAAAAATACTGACCCCTCACGGACTAAGCCAATTAAAAGCGCTGTTCACTTCGCACACAGGAGCAGTCCGTCCTCCTGCCCATGCCCAAGGGGTGACCGGATCCTCCCCTGAACTGGCCGCACCTTTGCGTAAACATATTCCGAGCCAAGGAACTGCAACGGCGGGGCAAGGGGGCATGTGGTGGCCCTAATGCCACTCGGAGGCAATGGAGCCTGGCCATTATGTGCATGGATGTGCAGTGAGCACCCGTTCCCCGCCCTCTCCTCGCTCCGCAGGGTAATTGCATGCTTTATATGCCACGCCACCCCGCGCGGAGTGGGATCTCCTCTGCTCCATGGGCACGCATTAGTTGAACTTAAAATTTAATTTTCAGTTTAGCCAGGCTTGGTGCAATACAAAGGCCATTATGTGAACACTTTATGGCTGGATTTGTATAGGCAACAAGGACCGCACTGTATCCTTAGTCATCTATATATCACTGATTACTCATAGAGTTAAGCAGCTGCTGGGATATATAAATATTCTTTGCTGACTGATATTTCCCATCTTTGTTCGTTTAAGAATATATAGCCAGGCTTCAAGTTAACAACTTCAGAATGTGGCTTTGCTAACAGTTTCCGATTACCAAATCTCTAAGCCAAATACAAGGTATTTCACAACAGGCAAAGGTATTGCTTCTGTGGCACCCTCGAGTGTGGTTTATATGTCATAAAACTTGAGGAAATAGTTTATTTGCCGGGTGTTAAAGTCAATGCACTGGGATTTCCCAGTTGTACGGTCTTTAAGTGATATGAATTAGCTATCAGAATAGCTAAAATTAGCTAAATTAGCTAAAATTAAAGAATAGCCATTAGAAAACCAAATTAGAACTTATATATAATCAGTGTTCAAATGGTTTCATCCGTTAAAGTATATATATGTGTCTTTAATTTAACATTATTGTATACTGAAACAAACAAGGAAACATTACTGTATTGCATCCTAAAAAATGCTCATTGGCACTAAAGAACTGAACTGGGGAAGTGGAAATAGGCCTTCTCAAAAATCAGTATGAAGAGTCTATATTGGTTTGTTACCAAAAATCGATAGATCAATCGAACCAGTTCATAGACCCCAGGGACTTGCTCTCTTTCGACGATAAGGCCAGAGCTTTTGGTGTTCTGCTATAAAAGTCCCAGGGTATTTCCCAGTTGTACGGCCTTTAAGTGATATGAATTAGCCAACAGATTCATCTAAAATTAAAGAATAGCCACTAGAAAACCAAATCAGAATTTATATGAATATAATCAGTGTTCATAAGGTTTGATCCGTTAAAGTATATATTTGTTTCTTTAATTTAACATTATTATATACAGAAACAAACAGGGAAATATTTCCACTTTATTGCATTCTAAAAAATGCTTATTGGCACTAAAGAACTAAACTTAAGAAATGGAAATAGGCCTTCTCAAAAATCAGTATAAAGAGTCTATATTGGTTTGTTACCAAAAATCGATCGATCGAAATAGTTCTTGGGCCCCAGGGACTTGCTCTCTTTCGATGATAACGCCAGAGCTTTTGGTCTTCTGCTATAAAAGTCGCAGGGTTTGTCGGCCCGGAGTTTACACCTTTAGTGTTTCTTAGCCGTATCAGTAACATAATGCTATTGCCGCTGGTTCTGCTGCCAGTGCTCTTGGCCTTGGCCGGAGCTAGTCCCGCCCAGGTGCCGCACATCCAGCACCTGACGCTCAAGGGCATGGAAGAGGTACCCATGGAGATCCAGCCACGGATCATCGACGGCTACGATGTGCAGGGAGTGGACAATGTGCCCTACCTGGTCTCCCTGTCCCTGACCAGGGCCACCTACACCCACCTGTGCGGTGGCTGCATCATAGGCAAGAGGTGGATCGTGACGGCTGCCCACTGTGTCGAGGAACTGCGCAAGTTCAACGGCGGCGGCGACGTCCTGGGAACGCCCGTCTACGCGGGCATCGTCAACAGGAGCAATGTGACGGCGGCCCAGGTGCGCTACGTGGACTTCGCCTCCACGCACCGCTCCTTCACCGGCGACGCTGGCAGCGACGACATCGCCCTGCTCCATGTCTCCGAGAGCTTCGAGTACTCTGCCCGCGTCCAGGCCGTCGCCCTGCCGGACATCGATGACGACTACAGCGGCAAGACGGCCGCCGTCTACGGATGGGGTCTCACGGACGCCGACGGCGATGAGTACTCCAAGGAGCTGCAGTACGCCTTTGCTCCGCTCCTGAACAGCACCGACTGCCAGGAGCTGCTGCCAGCGGATGCTCCCCTCACGAAGCAGCAGGTCTGCTCGCAGGTGAAGACCTGCTACGGCGACGGAGGCACCCCGCTCATCTACTGGCCCATCTCCGGACCCCCCGAGCTGGTGGGTCTCGGCTCCTGGAGCTACATGCCCTGCGGCTTTGGCAAGCGGCCCACGGTCTTCACCTCCGTTCCGGCCTTCGTGGGTTGGATTTACCAGGTGATCGGCGCCTACTATCAGTTGAACTGAGGAGGAGGAGCTGGAGGAGCTGAGGAGCTGGAGGAGCTGGAGGAGCTGAGGAACTGAGGAGCTGGAGGAGACCTTTGCGTAATACTCTTGTAGTGCATTAAAGTAAACACCGCGGCTTTCCGTATCTAATCACGGAGCTGGTTACCTGCGATTCGAATAGCGTGTTTTATTGTCCGATAAGTGACGGCTGATTGCCCGGAATCGAACTACTATTTACGATCGCCGATCAGCCAGCGATGATATAGGATCGAGTCAGTGTAAGTGCTGAGTAAGTGTCGGAATTTCAGAAGCAGGAGCTTGTTCAAGGTTGAGATTAACAGCAGGTTTTTTGCTGGATCATTGGGGAGTATCTACTGATAATATCTATGGGTTTTGATATCCCTGTTCGAAAGTATCTTTGAATCGGAATTTCTACTCTCTTTAAAGTTTTACCTCTGGCTTATAATAGATACTTCTTTGCTTTACTTGAACATTGTGGGATATCCACTGATAATATCTATGGGTTTTGATATCTCTGTTCGAAAGTATCTTTGAATCGGAATTGTTACTCTCTTTAAAGTTTTACCTTTGGACATTATTTCCTCTGGCTTATTATAGATACTTCTTTGTTTTAGATGCCTAAACTCGAGAGGGGTTTATCTGTGGTGTGACTTCTGTATATATACTTTGTTATTATATTTCTTCTGATCGTTCGTGATTTAAAAAGTATTTTAGCCACCAGTTAAGAACAATCAAAGTCCATGTTAGCACACTTATGGCTTCTGATTCCTGGTAACGATATTTGGGGATCATGATAGCTATGGGTAAGTGGGCAGATAAAGGCGGCGAGTAGTAGGAAATTTGTTAACAGTTTAAGAGTCATTCAAATCTAATTGATTTAAACAAATCGCAGTTATTATACAGTCAATTGGGAACCATAAAAATAATTTAATTAGAGAATTATAGCAATTTCCCCGCAGTTGGGAAACTGCAACAAGACAAAGTGAATGAGGAAGCCGAAAGCCTGAGCCTGACATATGGGAAAATGTCTCCAGCTGGTTCCGCCTTCCCCTTTTCCACTTTCCCCATCAATCTTCATCTGTGAGCTTTGAGGCGGCCCCCCATTGCGCATTCCGGCGACAGAGCCTGACGAGAAGTTGACTCTAGTTCATCTCAAGCTGCTCCTCGAGTTGGCTGAGAGACGTCAACTGCAGAAGCGGGCCAAGTTTTCGAGAGCCGGGAAAGTTGTCCCAGGTAACTGGGAGGGAGGAGGGGCACACAGCAGCGGAGCAGCTACATATTTTATGATATAATTTGCATGTAGTTTCGGCCAACAGCTGTTTAAACTCATTTCGATAGTTTGGTCTAAGCCAACGCACACACAGCCCCTCGCCGGGGGAGCAGAGCTGGCTGCTGCTGCTGGTGAGTGGTCCCCGGCCCCATTTGCATATCCTCCTCCATTCCTAATGCTCCCTAATGCACTGGAGCACTCCTGCCTGGTCCCAGCTCTCCTCCCCCGCTCACTGAGTGTCTGGAGCAGCCCTTTCAGGACTCGGTCTCCTGGCATGATTGACAGGCGAATGGCGACTGGTGAATGGCGTGTGACAATCGTCACCAGCAGATGTTCACCATGGCCAAGCTATATGTGTAGCTCTAAATGGGAATCAACACTGAAGAGTTTTAGCATAAATCTAAAGATAATCATGAAATACAGAAGGCTTAAGAGTAATGTTGGGAAGGGATACAATTTCTAGGATATCTGCATCATAATTTATGATCACATTGAATTATAGCTGCTTTAAATACACAAACTTTAAGAATCTTCACTCAAAATACCTAATAAATGTGTGGAGTACATTCAACCTTAACTCTGAGATTGCTATATATATTTAACACTGATTCACCTGCGATATATTTCCACTTGGGACTGCAAGATTATAATCAGCAATTGTTTTTATTATTGTTATTATTATTGTTTTATATTAGCTTAGCACGCGTTCAGTGTTATTATCAGGCATGCTGAATTATTATCATTTATACTGCGATTTCTCTCAGTGAATTTATTTGCGGAACATCTGCTCCTGTATCTGTATCCGTATCTGTAAATGTATCTGTGTGTGGCGGGCAGCTATCCCTTTTTCCTGCTACTCGCTGTGCGGTCTCCCTTAAGCGATTTCAATGGCGGCAGACCGACATGCGGAGAGGCAGATCCAACTGTTACACCAATTGAATTATGCATGTAATCGCTCTTATCCTAAGCTACATCAACATGTATAGATACAGCTACGTCTACAGATACAGCTACAGATACAGATACAGATACGGATGCAAGCCGACGGTCGCTGTAAATATTTGAGGAGCGTGTCAAGTGGCAGTCAGTTTGAACCAGTCACGAAGCGAAAACTGAAATTCGCACACAATTTGCGAACTTATTGGATTTCCAGTGAATTTTGCATATTGAAATTGAACTAACGAACTTTCCGCCAGCTCAACTCAATTAGTATCCAGTAATTAGACAAACAGGAGAGCCAGGACAGGACAACTCGAGTGGGGACTGCGGGTCCGCTCCAATTAGCGGCGGAGCTGCTTATTCTCCGGACTCCCACAGCCGAAAATCCCCAGAAAATATGCCCCTAATTGAATATCAGAGGCGCGGGAGCGGCATCATCCTCCCCCCCATCGAGTGGGGGGATGTTTTCAATTTCAATTATTAAGCGAAAGTGTATGCCAGGCAGGCCACTTTGGCACCTAGCGGGTTTATTAAACCCAATCTGAGTCCCAGTTCCAGTCCCAATCCCCGACGGCCCAAGCCCAAGCCGAGGCGACCCGAAAGGATAATGAACTTGTGGCTGCGCGAATTAAATATGCTCGTAACGAGCGTTTCAGTGCTCATCAATTTCTGGCCATAACAACGGCCATTCTCCCTAATCTTAATGGGCCCAGTCCTGGTGCCGGGGTCAAGGAATTCCAAACTCCACCCACTAATTGGTGTGGGACGCCTCCGCGCTGGGACTGGGGTCGGGAAATTCGATGAGCGCCGAATATATAGGTATCTCGAGGGTTCAAAAGCCCCGCAGTCGAGTTCAACTCACCAGCTCGATGAGTAAGCAATGTATATATATCTGTTAGAATTTAATTTCATTAAAGGGGTTGGATTTGGTAAACAGACACTGATTGCAGATACATAATTTGGGTAATGGCAAGTCCGCTATTAAGTAAACGTTTATTAATAAGGAAAAACGTCTGTTAGGGTTTAATAAATAATTAACTCGATAGGGGATGGAGATGGCTTATTAAAGCCTAGTTAAATAACATTTAATAGTCAGAAGTTTATAGATATCCTTACCGTAAAGGAAATGAGTCTAAAGGCTGGAATTTATACTTAGTTATTAGTTATTATTATTAGAATTTAATTATGTGTTGTAAGAACCTGTTTATTAAGATGCTTACAGATTTAACTGAGTTCTTATGGGTTTTCCTTTAAACCAGTTGTTATTCTCCCTTCGAGATTAGCCGAGTCCTTGGAGCGTGCTGAGGAAGTAGCTACCTCAGCTCCCCATTTATTGCGTTTGCTTTGCTTGGAACTTAAGAAAGTTGCACTTCCTTGTCATATAAAAACAAATAAGAAAGTCAATGCATATTTTAGCCTCCAGATAGCACTTGATGGCCACCGCCCCTGAGTGGCAGCGAACATTGTTGCCATTCCTCGGAGGAAAGTCAGCGTGACCACTCCGCACTTTCCCCACTTTCCCCACTTTGTTGCACGCACTCACACATCTCGTTGCACGTTCTTACGTTCCGCTTCTCCGTCCAGATGGGGAGAACCCTCCTCCTCCGCCAGGCCGCCTCCCAAATGAGTTTGGATAAACATTCATTCGGGCCGGGCCATTTAGCGCGCTGCTCTCGACCCGCTTCCCAGAAGAGGGGCGAGTTTGGCCGAGACATCTTGTTCGCCGGCTGCCACTTACTTGCTTGCATATTTGGGAAATACAAAATATTTAAATTTTGCCGGGACTCTGGTAGAGGGAGGGCGCATCTGGCTGCCAGACCATCTACGCCTTTCTTTTATGAATGGATGCCGGGAAATATTAAATATTTATGGCCGCCGGCGGAGACGCATTTAAAATGACTTAAATAATAAGCAGAAATAACAAAAGACGACGGCCTGCTGCCGAGTAAATTGCGATTTCTCAGTTCAATAAACCCCCAGAAATACGATCGGTCTTTGTCAAGAGTGTGTCAGTTTATTGGACCCGAATCGGAGGGGGAATTCGTTTTGATTACCACCATAATAATATTATCTGCAATCAATTAGAGCCTGTTCTCCTGCCTTGGTTCTCATTTCTCACTGTTTTTCGTCTGTTTTGATTGCAGGACTCGGGCACTGGAACGCCGGTGACAATGCGCGTCGATGCCAAGGGCTTCTTCCTCTACTGGGTCGACCAGAACAACGAGCTGGACATCTTGGATATAGCCACCATACGCGACGTTCGCACAGGACAGTATGCCAAGCGGCCCAAGGTGCGTATACGCGATATTTACTCAAGGTCTATGGGTTCCTCACAGCCACCGTCTTCGCTGGCTTCCTGTCGCTCCTCCGCCTTCGTTTCCTGTTGGGGCTTCACCTCGGCGGCTGTGCCTCCCCTGTTCCGCGCGCAGCAGCACAAGGCGCGGCAGTGGCAGCTCTCTGTGAATTGAATTGCGGGGAAATAAAGAAATATTTGTCTGCTTCTAACACGCACATCGGTTGAGTGTGAATGGAAATGGGGGGGAGGCGGAGGCTGTGTGTGTGTTTTGTGGTTTTTGTGTGTGTTCCGTCAGCGGATGTAATAACTTTTTCCCCATGCAACCGACACTCGCAGAAAATCATATATTCCTGCCCCAGAAACCGGTTAAAGGTTTACAATTGATTCCCTTTTTAACCAGAACTTGTGACTTGTCCCTGAATTCATTTTCTATCTTCCTGAATAATATGACAGCCTGTGATAGATAGCTATATAAATTAAACAACTCAATGCCCTAAGTTAAGGCCCCTTCCTGGAACGATTTCTTTATAGATCTCTTGTTCGCCTCAGGTGAAACTTTTACGTTTGTTTATAGACACACTTTTTTGGGAACTATTTAGAGAACACGGCAATGGCGGGGCGGGTACCTCCATAAACGTATTTTCGGTTGGCGCCGGGGCAGCAATTGAAAGCCAATTACGGGGACTGGAATGTGAACAGATTTCTTGCCCAGGAGCGGTGCAGGTAACCAAGCACAGGTAACCAAGTCACGTGCTTGGTCCCGGAATCGAAATCGAAGTTGGAGACTGAGTCTGAGTCTGAGTCCGAGTCGGAATTGGAATTGGAATCAGTGTCCCCATTGTGATTGCAACAGTTTTCCGTAGTGCCTTCTGCTGTATGCGTCACGCATTTTCCGTTTTACACAACTTTCTTTTCATGGCGCGGCTATCTCCTTTCTCCTCCAGTAGCATTGTGTGTGTATGGGTGTGTGTGGGAGAGTGAGCCAAGTTAATACATTTATCTTGGCGATGACAAGGCTTTTGTGCGTATGAAAGGCGTTTTATGTAAGCTCCTTCGACCAGAAAAAACTCCCAACTGGAACTCCCAGAACCCTTAACCCAAATATAAATCCAACCCCAGACCCAGATCTTAACCCTCCGCGTCGCATTATCAAATTAAAGTTCCATAAATGCCGTTCTGGCTTCCTTTTTTCGGAGGCTTTTGCCATTACGGCAATTATTCTGACGGGGAAATCCTTGGGCGTCATTTCCTCTGTGTCCTCTGCCTCCTGTGCCTTCTCCTTTGCGGGGAGTGCCGCCTTTGGTTCACTGTATAAATCATGCCGCTTGTCCCGGGGCCACGCCCACCGCCCTGCGCCCGATAATAGTTGCAGTTGTTGCCGCGAAAAGCGAAAAGAGACAGGCCCAAGGCCAAAGCCAAATGAGTTTTGTTTTCCTTTCAGTTTGCCCCAGGCAAGCGAAGGCAGAGCCGCGGGAAAGTTGGCTAAAAGGTTTTGGCCAAAAAAGGACATAACGACAGTTGAACACCCTGGTTATTGTAGGGTTAATAAATATTAAGCAGGATATTAAGGATATAGGAAGGTATAGGATATAGGAACTTGCGAGTTATGAATGGGAAAGGAGTTAGAAAGAGCTCAAAAGCACTTGTGATTATTACTAGTTATTACTTAAGTAATATTTAAGGTTCACAAATAGTTCTAGAGGAACTTAGAATAATGTCTCAGTTGATATTATTAAAATGGGATTAAAAATTTAGCAGAATCTTATAATAATCCCATAAAGCTGAAGGACTTTTATATCACAGCTCAGATTTGTATTGAAGAATTATCCTTTTAGGAAATCTCCTAGAAATCTCTCTTTAAAAAGACCGCTTTTAAAAAAGGAATCATCCTGTAGCAAAATGCTAAAAAACTCTGAAAAAGGACTTGTGATTATTACTGCTAATATTTAAGTTATAAAATGTAGCAACTGGTTCACAAATAGTCCTAAGGGAACTGAGATATTTATCTCCAATTGATATTCTTAATATGGAACTACAAATTCAGCAGGATCTTAAATTAATCAAATAAAGCTGAAGGACTATTATATCACTGCTCAGGATGGTATTGAAGTATTATCTTTTTAGAAAATCTCCTAGAGGCCTCTTTAAAAAGGCCACTTTTAAAAAAGGAATCATCCTGTAGTAAAATACTAAAAAACTCTGAAAAAGGACTTGACCATTCATCTCTTTGAAGTAGAGGGAAGCTTGCTTCCGCAAACACAACAGGAAAAAATCCTTACAAAAAAATCCTTGCCACCAAGAGCGGTATGGCAGCATTAATTAAATGCAACGAGTGCGTTGGGAGCAAGGACAGATGTGTGATTAACTGGAAGCCAGGAGGAGCAGCGAGATCCCGGCCAGCCGCCGCCACCGCCCCCGCTGTGCGCCTGGGATTAAATGAGTACAAGTCCGGTACAGTACAGAAAACGATACGAGTTTATTAAATACTCTGAGAAAATAAAATCGCTTTGTTCTGAAGTTACAAACGACAAAGATATGGCAGGGACTCGCAGGACTTGGACTCATGAAATACACAAACAACACACACTCGCACGGGGGGCATGGCTGCGGTGGGTGTCCGGGACCTCAACGTGGCTATGGGTCAGCCGCAGTAGCCGCTCCTGGTCAGGCGGTTGCAGAGCCGCGCCAGCAGGCCGTCCAGTTCCCTGGAGAGGCAGTTGTCGCCGCACCGGTTCCGCCGCTGCAGGGCCCACTGCAGCTGCTGGACGGCCTGGACCCGGCCGAAGTGCGTCTGCATCCGGGGATTGCCGCAGAACCTCGTGTCGCACTCGACATCCTCGCACCTGTGCTGCGGAGCACGGTAGTCCTGCTCCTTGCACTCCAGGTACTGGCGATGCCGCATCTGGCGGAGATAGTCCCGCACCTGGCGCTCCCGGTCCCGCTTGCGCATCTCCTTGATCAGCGGGCTGTCCTCCTCCTTGCCCACCTGGCAGCAGATCTCGCAGGGACAGTCCTTGTCCCCGCCCTTGCCCGACTTGCTCCCGTCCTTGCCGTCACCCCCGTCCTTGCCCTTGTTCTTGCCCTTGTTCTTGTCCTTGTTCTTGTCGGCGTTGCCCTTCTTTTTCCTCCTCCGCCCCCCCTTCTTCTTGCCCTCGCCATCCTTGGAGTCGCCATCGCCATCGCCATCGGCGTTTTCGTCATCGGCGGGTTCCGGGGGCAAGCGTGCGGGCGGAGGAGGTGTGAGACGAGTCGGTGGTTCCAGTTCCACCTCCTCTTCGGGCTGATGCCTCATCAGAGGCTCCTCGAATTTTTTGTTCTTGCCACCATGGCCATCGCCCTTCTTGCCCTGGCCGTGCCCCCTGCCCTTGTTTCCACGGCCTGTGCCATCTCCTTGGCCACCTTTGCCGTCTCCATCGCCCACGTCCTCGTCGTCGAGTTCGTCCTGGTCAAGGCCATCGAGGTCGTCGTCCCCGTCCCCGTGACCCTTATTCTTCCCCTTGCCCTTCCGCTCGTCGTCCGAGTCATCGCCCGAGCCTCCGCCGCCAAACTTACCATCTCCTCCAGCCCCATCGGGCACGAACTCGTTGCATCCCTGCGTGGGCGGCTCGGCGGGATCCTTGCAACACTTCTCGAAGGCGGCGCACATGTCGTTGGCATTAGGGTCCTGGACGAAGCAGGTCACCAGGGACTTGTACAGCTCCTCGTAGTTGCCGGGCTCGGGCTCCTTGGCCGCCTCCTGCTCGGCCAGCTCCCGCTGGAAGGCCTCGTCGTACGGGCGGGGATCCATCTTGTACTTGGCCCACTCGTAGTCCGTGCACTTGTTCTCCGGCCCCCCGCACGTGGATGGGCAGTACCAGTGGTTGCGCCGCAGGCCTTGCTTCGGAGGCTTCGCTGGCTTCTCCATGTCCAGCGCCTGCGCAATGCTGATCTCCGGGAAGCCGGATCGATCCTCGAAGGGACGACTGCGATCCGCGCGCGGCGGGCAGTGCATGAAGGACAGGGTGTTGGTCGGCCTCAGCTGGCGCAGCACATTGGGCATCTTGTCGAGCTTGTCCTTTAGGCATTCCCGGTTCAGGACATAGGCACCACTCGGCTCCTTCGCCTTCTTTTTCTGCTTCAACTTGGATCGGAGGCACGACTTCTTGGGCTTCTTGGGCAGCAGGCTGGCCGCCTTTAGGCTCTTGCACAGGGCCTTGTTGTACTCCTCGGCCTGTGGCCCGATGCCGTACCAAGCCAGGCTCTCCTTGTTGGGACTGAAGTGCCACACGGCCATGACGTCATCCCGGGTACTGTCGAACATCCGGCCGCACTGGTTGCTGTCCATGGCGTCGTCGATGTTCTGCAGGGTCTGTAAGTCGTCGCATCTGGAGATCGGAGGTCGGATGCTGGGATAGGTCTCCGCCAGGTTTTTCATTTCGTAGGTCTTGCAGTTGATAGCCCGCATCCACTGGTACATGGTGAGCGGCGCCTCCACATAGGTGTCCAGGGGGTAGAGCTCGTGGCAACTTGGCTCGGCACTGGGATCGGGATCGGGCTTGGCCCCCATGGAGCCCTCTGCCACGGAGCCCTCCTTCACAGAGCCCTGGCCGCCGAGGTGCCTCATAGATCGCCGACGCTGCGCTTCCCGGCTGCCCATCATTGTGTGATAATGGAGTTCTTTCTATCTGGGCTGTTGGCTACCGATTCGGGTCCAACACAAACTTATTTTTGGGTTTTAATACTGTTTAAAATCGATAAAAGAGAACCAAAGAATACAGGCTCCTTTTAAAATTTAGATGTTGTCTGTTTAACACATGAGAAAATACTGAGGTTGGCTTTCCTCATATGTCCAAGGCATGTGACCATCGGGGCAAAGCCAACTTGGACTTAAAGTTTTTTAGAACCTTTAAAATAAAAAGGAATCTCATCATTTTTTTTTTTATTGTTACCAAGATGAACAAGTAGAAAAGCTGAAGCACCTAGCTGAAAATGGAATACACATAAACATGGCTCTTATAACTTCAAATTTATAAAAGAATTAAATTAAACAGGATGGAAGACAGAATATGTTGACAAATTAAGAAAAATATTCCTAGAAACATGTTGAGCTACATTCAAATAGACAGATGTTGCTAGGAACATGTTAAGCAACATGTGGTGCTGCCAACTCAAATGTAGATGTTGCAGAAGTTCAACATTTAAAGAAACTGTTTTTTAATAACTTATGTTTATCATCCTACGATATAAAACCCTTGTACCTAAGGGGAATACCATTAAGGTACTAAAGTACACCGTTCGAAAATGGTCTTGAAACCATAAAAATTTACTTAAATAAGATGTAATTTGGAAAGTTTTCTGAGATTAAGAAGCACAAAAATAATGCTTTATATAACACTTAAGAAAGATACCAAAAAACCTGAAATCAAGGCCTTTAATAATCTTAAAGCAATCCCAATTTAAATATAATTTCTATTAATCATACTCACATTTATAAAACCCATTTGCTAGGACTCGGACTCCGACTGGTACTTTAAGTAGTATAACTTATAAACTTGTTTATAGCATTATCTATATTGAAACCTAAGTAGTATAACTCATAAACTTGTTTATAGTATTATCTATCTCAAGTTATAAGTTAAAATCCCTTGGATAGCAAAGGAGCAAACCAAACTAATTATATATGCAGATATCCACTCTTTCCCAACTCAAAAACGGAGCAAACATATTGTTACCTAAAAAATCGTTTATTGATCATTGTAAAATTTTGACAAAAAACACAGATAACTTGTTCAATGTTCATAAGCTAAAACAGACTGATCAGAATCGAGGCCAAAGCAGGCTGTTGGATCAGACCTGGATGCACTCGCACATGCGCTGGGCCACGCGCTCGCGGAGATCCTTCAGGTTGAAGATCAGCTCGTTGTTCACGATCGGGTGGCGGCGCTTGCCGAGGAGCCGCTGGAGCTGCTGCAGGGCGCCCAGGCAGTCGCAGTACTCGGCCAGCTTGGGGTCCTGGCAGAAGCAGTCGTCGCAGCTGATGGGGTCCACCTTGTGCGGGGGTGCCGCGCACTTGGTGCCCCCACACTCCATGTACTCGCTGTGCCGCATGTTCCGGAGATACTCCCGCAGCTCGCGCTCCTTCTCCTCGCGCATCAGGGCCTTCATGGTGGGGGAGTCCTTCACTGGCTTCCCGTACAGACTCTTGCAGAGGGGGCAGTCGCAGCCGAGGGGCGAGGGGCAAGGACACTTGCCGGTCTGATCCTGATCTTGGCTCTTATCCTCATTCTGATCCTGCTCCTGGTCGTCGCCAGGGGGCTTCTTCGTTGTGGGCTTCTTGGACTTCTCTCCGGGCATCTGTCCGGGCTTGTGTCCTGGTTTCTGACCTGGCTTCTGTCTGGGCTTCTGTCCGGGCTTCTTAGGCAGCGAGGTCTGGCTCTTAGTGGGAGGTTCTTGCTCCATAGACGGCAACTTGGACCTCTCTTGCTCGTTCTGACCAACGGACATGAAGGACGATAAATCGTTGTCGGTCGGTCCAGTGCCTTCGCCTCCCAAAGGTTCCTTCAGTTTCTTGAGGCGCTTGGGCGGGTTGGGCTTCTCCGAATCGGAACTATATCCCGACTTGTCTTTCTTCTTCTTGCCCTTGCCCTTCGCTTTATCGTCAACTTCCTCCTCGTCCTCGTCTCCTTCCTTCTTGTCTTTGCCTTTTCCCTTTCCCTTTCCCTTGCCCTTGCCCTTGTCCTTGCCCTCGTCCAAGTCGTCGTCTTCGTTGAAGTCCCCGCCAGCCTGGTCCTTGCCCTTGTTTTTCTCCTTGTTCTTGTCTCCACCTGGCTTTGACCAGTCTCCGGTACCAGGTTCACCACCGGCACCACCCGGTGCTCCGCCTTTAGTACCACCTTTAGTACCACCCGGGGCACCACCTTTAGTACCACTCGAGGCGCCTCCTGGAGTACCACCTGGGCCACCTTCCGGGCCACCACCCGAGGCACCTCCTGGAGCTCCACCTGAGGCACCACCTTGGGTTCCACCTGGGCCACCACCCAAGGCATCACCTGGGCCACCACCTGCGGTACCACCCGTAACACCATCTCCAGCGCCGTATCCTTGGCCGTGTTTTCCTCCTCCCCAGCCTGTCTCGTCAAAACCAGCTTCACCGCCACCAGGTCCACCGCCACCAGCTCCACCAGCACCTGCTCCACCAGCACCTCCTCCATAGCCACCTGGTCCTCCTGGTCCTCCTCCTGCCTCGACCATCTCCTTGCGCATTTCCGGACAGCACTGGGCCATGGCCACGCACTCGGGATCCGGCTCGGGCTTGATCTCGAAGCAGGCTTGGAAGCGCTTGTACAGCTCCTCGTAGTTCTTAGGCTCCCGGTCCGACTGGAAAGCGGCCTGGTCCAGGAACCAGCGCCGGAAGGCCTCGTCGTAGGGCCGGGTGTCCTGCTTGTACTTGGCCCATTCGTAGTCCGAGCACTTGGTCTCCGCCTCTCCGCACTTCGGGGGGCAGTACCAGTGGTTGCGCCGCAAGCCGGTCTTCGGGGGTTGCTCCGGCCTCATCATGTCGAGGGCTTTTCCCAGGGACACCATCTCCCTGGCCTCGGCCACGCCCAGGGGATCCTCGGGATCGTTGGGCGTCTTGCAGAACAGAGTGCTGAGGGCCTCGCTGGGCTTCAGCTTTCGCTGGACAGTGGGCATCTTCTGGAGCTCCGTCTTCAGGGAGTGACGGTTGAGGACGTAGGGCCGGCAGATGGGAGCTGGCTGCGGTGGCTTCTTGGGTGGCGGCTGAGGCGGAGCTGGGGGCTTCTCCTGGGTCACACGCCACCTGGAGCTTATGGCCTTCTTCAGGCAGCTCGACAGAGTCCTGTTGAACTCCCCCGCCCGGGGCGTGTAGCGGGGATTCCCGACGCCATAGTAACTGAGCGTGTCCTTGTGCGGACTCATCTGCCAGATCTTGAGGGCGTCGTCGCCCCGCCGGGGAACGCCGCATCCGCCCTTCTCCAGGGAATCCTCCAGCCATTCCTGAGTCTGGTCATGGCTGCACCTGGACACCGGGGGGCGGATGCTGGGGTATCGCTCTCGCTGCGTAAAGGCCGCCGTCTTGCAGTTCCGATGGCGCATCATCTCGTAGGGCGTGAGGTAAATGTCGCCGGCATTGGCCAGCGTGGAGAAGGTCAAGGACCGATTGCAGTCCACCTCCGGCGGCTCGGGCTGCTGGCTTCCTTGGCTGGAGCGAACCGATCGCTTGCTACTCATTTTCCCTCAACGCGCTCTCGGGTACTAAGATTCAAATTTGGCCTGTTCCCTTTTTTTTTGCTTTTTTTGTGAAATTTGTGTAAAATTTTGTACAATTTAAAAAAGTATCTGATTCCTACTGATCTGGTCTGATGTGATTCCTACTACTGTCTGAACCCTAATGCTGAACTAGAGCCTGAGTCAAAGGGAAACGATGTGACATAAGGTGCCAAGCTGGGCTGATCTGTAGCCGGGAGTCGAGCTTCGAGGACTTCTTCAATCAGAATTTTGCAAAAATCGGGGCTATCGGTTAGGTGCCTGATTATAGGTCTTTGGAACTCGTGGAAAACTATTAAAGGGTCCAAAAATATAACCGAAGATGGTATAAAAAATTTATTTTCTCCTAAGCGCTACACGTAGAATGTTGAAGTTCGAAATTAAAATAAGGAATGACTTAAAACGCAATAGTAAAACTGGGTCCCTATGAATACTTAAAGTATGGGCTGGTTTTCTTATAAGAACCCTGGTAATTGGTCCTGATTCCCGCCTTAAACTTGGTCTCCCTAATAAGTGTCACGCGGTGCAGGATGTTTTTTATTAGCACCTTCAAAATCAATAAATGGAGCCTGCGACTGGGACTCGGACTGGGTTTGGGGCTGTCTAAAATTATCACGGGCAGGCTGTGGGCTTACCTCCTCCTGCACATAATGAGCGTTCTTAAAATTCACATTTCGAGCACAGCCGAAAGGATTAGCGGGAGCTCCAGGACAGAGCCGGAGTCGGAGCCAGACAACGGGGCGGATGGAGGAGGTTGGGGGTTGGGAACACACAGGAACAGGAGGACCCTGCGCGTGAGTGCCGAGCGCGAAGCGTGAGAAGCAATTAAGATAATCACCGTAGTCATTTCCGCTTTACGCTTCCAAGTTGGCACGGTGCCGGGCCAAAAATCCGGACGGAGACAGCGGCGGCCATGGCAGCCATTTACATTATTCAGCGGGACAAATTTGCCGGAATTAGTTTTTAGTTAAAAGCAAATCATGGCGCTGCCAGATAAACGTTCCGCCATCCCCCACCCCGCATAGGTGTGTCCTCGTTTATCACCGCTTACCGGAACGAGCCCCTAATGGCCCCCAGTGCGTCCGTTGACGGCCCGCAGAGGAGCCATCAACTGGGAGCCCTGCCCTAAGGTCGGAGCCAGGAACCAGCCATTCAATTAGTCGTCTCTCGTCATCCTGTCAGAGCCGGGCCAGGATATTGCCGACCAGCAGAGCTTATTACGGCATCGATTTGCATACACTAAGCGGAATATTGCTCGATTGATTTAGTCAAGTCTTAAAAGATTATTACATTTATTAAATGGGCCTTTAGTTGTATGTACTTGTGTAAAGTTATCTGTTCTTCTTGGCCAAGTTATATACTAAAATTCGTTCTTTAGCTTCTGTTTTGTGGAGTGTCCATGATTGGTCTTAGTCCCGACCGTAAGACGCTTTCCGGTCATATCAGAGCTCAGACATTTAAGAGCCTTGGAGTCATCTGCCCGAATTTACTCGCAGCTTGTGCATTCGATGTGCGAGCACAAAGGACAACACTGCTGGTCTCCGTCGCCTTCGTCCTGGGATAAGGTCCAGTTTGTCAAACGTCCCAGCGCCGGAAGCGCAAACACACATCCCCTTCCCATCCTGTGCCGGCTGAATGCGAATGCCAAGACATGGCCGGCCACAAAGTTAATGCCAAATTCATGCTCTGGCTTCCGCTCCAAGCCCGCTGTCCTGGCCTCCGTCCGAGGTCCGACGTCCAAACTATGTGTCATGCATTCGAAAGGACGTGGATAATCCCGGGCTGAGCCCCCGCCTCAGTGGGGCAGTTAAGGGGACTGTTGGCTGACGGACTGCAACGTAGGGTTTTAAACCCGGCACTTAGGAGCGGCGGGTGTAAAATGCTCCAGAAGAATCGGAAGGCTTCGCCACAAATATTTGTATACAGTCTGGGGGCTTAGTAGGGGTTCTAGGAACTATATACACACCTAAATTAAATGCTCTGGAAGTTGCATAAAGTTTACATAATTTATAACTAAAAAACACCCATCATCACTTAAAGAAGTGCTTGGCAATCTTAAGAGAATATATTGCTGGTAGAGAGCATTTAACAAAGTAGAGGTTCTAGGAACTATATATATACACCTAAACTAAATGCTCTGGAAGTTATATAAAGTTTACAGAATTTATAACTAAAGAACACCCATCCTCACATATTCAAATCTTAAAGAAGTGCTTGGCAATCTTCAGAGAATATATTGCTTGTAGAGAGCATTTATCAAAGTACAGATTCTAGGAACTTTATATACACCTACATTAAATGTTCTTGAAGTTATATAAAGTTTAGAGAATTTATAACTAAAGAATACCCATCCTCCTCACATCTTCAAATCTTAAAGAATATATTGCTTTTATCAAATGTTCTAGGAATCAAGGTTCTATCAAGGTTCTATCACAGTTCTAGGAACTATATATACACCTAAGTTAAATGCTTTGTAAGTTATATACACCCATCCTCACATATTCAAATCTTAAATTCTTGGCAATCTTCACAGAATATATTGCTTGTAGAGTGCATTTATCAAAGTCTTTTGCTAGGAACAGTCATTGTTATTTCTAGAGTCTCTTGGTTGGCCTATTAAATCTTAGAAAAGTATATCTTTACACACAAATTGAAGTAATTGGCGGCCTTCCCAGCCAAGGCAGCCTCGGAAGCCGCAATAAACTCTCCCTCTAAGGGGTATTAATTTGTCTGGAAAGTCCGCAAATGACTCCGTTTTATATTTCTTGGGTCGCTGGCTGCTTTGCATTTAACCCAGTTGGCTTTGTGCTCGAAATGTGTTGCTGCCCGACTGCGCTTCGAGCTGGGAGCTCGGAGTTCCGAGTTCAGTCTGGGCTTTGGGGCGACTCCGGGCCAAGGATGCACGTTCTGGAGGGGTCGTAAATCCATTTGTGCCGTTTAATTGAAATATGGCACCCCGAAGGGGGAATCCGGCGTCGAGTTTGTTTGTCTGCTTTACGATTCGGCCAAATGAATTTTGCTGCACTCGCAGGATTAGCGCACAAGGATATGACTTCCATTTACGACTGCCGTCGGGCCATAAAACTTCATTTGGCGCGTGGCACTGGCCCCTGGCCTTGCCCCTGCTCCTCTGAATCCCCCTGGTCAGTTGGTAATTAATAACGCCCCCGCTCATCATCTCTCTCTCTCTCTCGATTGCAGGACAACAAGCTGCGCCAGATTGTGACCCTCGGACAGCAGGACACGCTGGAGGAGAAGACGGTGACCGTCTGTCACGGCTCCGATTTCGTCAACATGACGTTCGTCAACTTCTGCTGCACCCGACGGGACATTGCCCAGGTGAGTCAGTCCCCAGTTGGCCGGCGTCCAAGTAGCCACAGTGGCCACCTCATTATTGGCCACTTGGCGGACGCGCTGACAACAAGTGTGACAACTGAAGAGCATCGAAAGGGAAAAGCCATTTGCCATTCATTCTGGCCATTTGTGGGTCACCTCGCCACACACACACACACACCCCAGTCATTCGGGGAATTGGGTCGAGTGTGCGACGCTAATGATGGACATGATGGCTGGCCACCTCCCTTGCACGCTGAGAAATAATCGGGTGACTTTGAACTAGGATCAATAAATTCTCAGGAAAATAAGTAGAAGTAGGCAGTAATTCAGATTATTTTATTTATAATTTAGGGGTTATTTCTAACTTAAAATCTGATGATTTAATCTTTTGAATATATATTATTATTATAAAATATAAATTTCATAAAGTAGTCTATAGAACCTTTGCACGCTGAGAAATAATCGGGTGACTTTGAACTAGGATCAATAAATTCTCAGGAAAATAAGTAGAAGTAGGGAGTAATTTAGAGTATTTTATTAATAATTTAGGGGTTATTTCTAACTAAAAATCAGATGATTTAATCTTTTTAATCTGCTAGGCTCTACCTTTAATAAAATAATTAGTAAAAAAGTACGTTGAGAAATAATCGGGCGACTTTGAACTAGGATCAATAAATTCTGAAGTAAGAATAAGTAGAAGTAGGAAGATTATTTCAGATTATTTTATTAATAATTTAGGGGTTATTTTTAACTAAAAATCGGATGACTTAATCTTTTGAATATATATTATTACTATTAAATATAAATTTCATAAAGTAGTCTGTAGATCCTTTGCAGGTTGAGAAATAATTGGGGGACTTTGAACTGGGGTCAATAAATTCTCAAGAAAATAAGTAAATGTAGGGAGTAATTCAGAGTATTTTATTAATAATTAAGGGGTTATTTCTAACTAAAAATCTGATAATTTAATTCATAAAGTAGTCCATAGATTCTTTGAACGTTAAGAAATAATTGGAAACTTTGTACTAGGATCAATAAATTCTCAAGAATATAAGTAAAAGTAGGGAGTAATTCAGCTTACTTTTTTTTAAATAATTTATGGGTTAATTTTAACCAAATATCTGATGATTATTATATTATAACAGTAGCCTATAGATTCGATCATTATTTATTAATTTAAAGCTAGTTACCCATTAGAACTACTCCCAGACACCAGGAAAGTATTTCATGAATTTCTGGAGGTTTCCTATTAATTGTTCTTACCTTGCCCCAACCTATTCAAAGAGCTCTTTTCTTTTCCGGCTGTGTATAGTAACCGCTCCACCTTTTTCGCGGAGACACACCTGCGCTGAGGAACGCCCTTTGTTTTGGGCTATTTTTACGTGGTCGACGAAGGCGCGTAAAGAATTATTATGGACCAGTCGACGGGGCTTTTATTGATTTCCTTTCGTCCAGGGGCGTGTCCAGCTCCGTGTCTGCCAGCGGCGGGCTGGCTTGACCTTGTCCGAGGAATCAATGTTCTATTTTATCAATGGTCAGCAGCCCGGACCCAGGCCCGTGTCCGTGCTGTTGTGGTTATTATTTTTGGCACGCGTCGCGGACATTCCCGAAATAAACAAAAGGCAATTCGAACCGCAACGGCAGCGGCGGCAAAGGAAAATAAATTTATGAAAATGCCGAAATATTCATAAACTTTTCAGAAGGCAGAAGGCCCAGGAAAATAAACAAAATTCATAGTTTGTGGCTAGGAAGCGATCGAAACACTGTCTCGAACGCTTTGCTGTCTGGCCGAATCAGCGTCAATCGCAGGCCTGCATCACGCATACGCCCCATGCGCCGCCTCCCACTGCCCACACACACATCTGGGAAATTCCTTTTACATGAGCCCATCGTGCCCCGGCCTGGCCGTGAGTTACAGCACACTTTGGGTTAATCAAATTCAGGGAATAGCCAACTTTAAGCAAATATTGCGCTTCCTGGCATGGGCTTTATTGCTAGTTAGCTGTTTGATTTGTTCTAACCGAAATCAATGTTGATATTTCGAATTTCTACGCCCATGTAGTTGGTTTGTGGAATTTATATGAAAATTCGGAGAATTTGGCATTGTATTTACACAAAATACATCATATATTTAATTTAAAAAGAGAAGGGTGCTCTATTTGATTTATATAAAATGTTTGTTTACCACAGGGAATATTTAATTAAATTTTTAGCACTTTAAATTTGAAAGTAATTAAGACTTGTGCTCATTTTCGTTAGCATTCCCTAAGAACAATATTCAAAAAGAGTATCTCTAAGCAAAACCCTTGAGTTTCATCGGTTTTCGAGCCTCGAATCTAGCTCAATGTTGACTTCCCTTCTTTCCTTGACTGAAATACAAAGAATCTTGGGCAAGAACCTCCCCAGGGCCTTAAACAAATATAGCACAAGTGCAGACATTCCCCGCTCTGCCACTTTATTTTAATCCATCTCCAGGTGCTCACCACATTCCGCATTCTCCTTCCAGCTCTGGTCCGATGGCCTCATCAAGCTGGCCTACAGCCTGGCCCAGCTCAATGGCTCGGCGATTATGTTCCTGCAGAAGGCCCACACCAAGCTCTGCCTGCAGGTGGACAAGACCGGACGCATACCAGTGAAAAAGTAATTGACAGCCATCCCAAAGAACCCCCCCCTCCGCGCTCTCAAGGCCCAATGTGCGGAGCCCTCGGGCGGGTCCTTGCCAACTTTCGGGCCGGGATCCGCCCGGCTTTTGTGCATTGTGCGTTGAAGCATTTGACAAATATTTGTTAAGTGTAGCCGTCGACGTTGAGCTGAAAATTGAAATTTACGCCAATTTCTATTTCGCAATTTCGCCCTGCTCCTGCTCCTGCTGCTGGTCCTGGTCCTGGTCCTGTTCCTGCTACCTATTGCGGCCACTCCTGGAACGTGGCTCATGCATCACTGACGACCTCGATGATGGCCACGACGACGACAACAACATCATCATCAACATCAACACCGGACCGCATTGTCTGCCATCCCCTTTCGCTGGTCAACTCTGGTCGTGACCACTTTAGCATCATAAAACTTTTCGCCCAGAACAAGGAGGATCGGAAACGTGTCGAGAAGGCGCTGGACGTGACCGGTTTGCCGTCGGGAAAGGTCGATAGCATATCGGTGTCCAAATTTCAATTCGAGGACTTTTACAATTTGTACAAATACCTCACGCAGCGCTCGGAGGTGGAGCGGCTCTTTGACAGCATGTAAGTCCCCTCCACAAAGTAGCACTCAATCAATATGGTGTCCTGAAGGTGTATAAAAAATATTCAAAAAACAGTAATTTATTATTAAACTGCGGAAATAAATGTTTCAGCCTTATGCATAATTTATTCATGACATAATTATTAATTACCATAAATGCTGCCTTCCTTTTTCGTGACATTTATGAAGTATATTTATGATTAATGTAATGTAAACACCAGAGACCTTGTTTTTTGTTTATTGAAACCATCGTTTAACTTGCATTTATTTATTTATATAGCGTTGGCAACTCGAAGCGCAAGTGCATGTCCATCGCCCAGCTGGTGGAGTTCCTCAACAAGACGCAGCGCGATCCCCGCCTGAACGAAATCCTGTATCCCTACGCGAACCCCGCTCGCGCCAAGGAGCTCATCCAGCAGTACGAGCCCAACAAGTTCAACGCACAAAAGGGCCAGCTCAGCCTGGATGGCTTTTTGAGGTGAGCTGACTTGTTGCTGCTGCAGGGGAGTAGCAGTAGTAGCAGTGGAGGAGCAGGAGAAGAGGGTCCTGGATCCACTCGAGCTGTCCCACACCGGGCCGCCCTTCTGGGCGTGACAGCTTATCAGACGCAGTGCCAGTTGTTAGGGCTGTTAGAGTCACTTGAAGGCTCTCTCGAGTACGAGTACGAGTGCGACTGCGAGTGCGAGTGCATATCCTTTGCATATGCATGTGACGTGGCAGGGGAAAAGGATAATGGGTAGAACAAGGGGACTGTAGTCGTGACAACTCGCAGCTTACTGCGGCAGCCCAGGACTCGACCTTCGGTTGGAACTGCTCGAACCCTTCAGCCTTCAGCCGCCAAGTGCGAAGTCTACACACACAGAAATAGTTTTATTTCAAGATGGGTTTTAGTTTTGGGAACTTGTTCTTAACTCAGCTAGGCTCCTTATACCACTGAGTATCCTTACATACTGTGTTTTGGGTTTAATTAGTGTGTTAGAGTTAAGAGTGTGTTAGTTACTTTGTAAATATTTATTTGAGTGTCTTAGCATGCTCGCGGAAGGCTCTTTTCAGCCAGAAAAGGCTTAGGCCACTTGAGGCCGCTTTTGCCACGCTTAGACTAGGAGTCCTCTCGTTCTGCTGGCGCCTAACTGATCCTTTTTAACCCCAGGTACCTCATGGGCGACGACAACCCCATCATGGCGCCCAACAAGCTCGATCTCTGCGACGACATGGACCAGCCGCTGTCGCACTACTTCATCAACTCCTCGCACAACACCTACCTGACGGGCCACCAGCTGACGGGCAAGTCCTCCGTGGAGATATACAGGCAGTGCCTCCTGGCGGGATGCAGGTGAGTTCAGCTCCTTAAGCCCGGGCAGTTGGACAGTGGAATGCAAATGACGCAACTGGCAGCCACAGTGGTCAGATGTGGCTGCCGGCCCTGACCTTGGGCCCCATGTGTGTGCCTCGTTGTTGGTGGCCTTCAGCCGAGCGCGTGTGAGCGTGTGAGCATCAGGTGCATCAGGTGCATCACTTTTTCTGGCCATGGCAACTGTGTGCACTGGGAAACAAGATTAATCTCGAGATTTGGCCATTCTATGTGTCAAATGGAAGCTAGATTTCGGCTAATTTAATTGGTTTTCTGGCAGTCAAGAGACGAGACTACTCTTGGCCGTTGGAGAACTTCAAAGGGGAAACTAAATCATTTTTATATGTCGCCACTGGCCATTTTCAGTGTCCCCTTATTTTTATTATAGATAATCCAATTGGTCACTACTCTGTTCGTTCTGTTTTGCAGGACATAAAAGTTTAGAGCGGTGTCATTAAAGTTAATGTACATTTTATTACGAGCTGTGCTCGGCCATCCTTTCGAATTATCTGTTGGCCAATTGGCTGAATTGTCAGTTCGAATTGGGGCCCCCTTCTGCTGAGTATTATTTATTTATCTCCACTTAAAACAGGGAATCGATTATTCCTCTTGGTACAAGAGAGCCCCTCTTGTATTCCCTCTGTCACTGGCTGTCGTTCCTCTGAAGCTGATGATGCTTCTCTGACGATGATGCACACACATCACATCACAGAATTTACAGACGCAGAAGTTGTTACTTTGCGTTTATTTTCCGCCTGCAGTCGCCACTTTGCGTGCGATTTACGGTGCTGGGAAATGGGGGAAATGCCGGAGGAAAAGTGAAAAGGAAATTGTCATTTGCTTTTACCACATGCAATGTTAAACCTGCGGTGCATCTGTCACCGGCGCTTTATTGCAGATGCGTCGAGCTGGACTTCTGGAACGGGCGCACCGAGGAGCCGGTCATCGTCCACGGCTACACGTTCGTCCCGGAGATATTCGCCAAGGACGTGCTGGAGGCCATCGCAGAGAGTGCATTTAAAACATCCGAATACCCTGTGATATTGAGCTTTGAGAACCACTGCAATCCAAGGCAACAGGTGAGGAATGTGGAGCTTTGAATATTAATTAAAGGATGAGCTTAGAAGGGTACATTTCATTGAGCTAGGGGAAGTACTTTGCCAGATTTATAAAGACTAATAAACTCATAGACAACTCCCTTTTTAATTCAAGTAGAAAAAGGTAGAACAAATTACAGAAGCTCAACAAAGGCAGTAAAACCTGTAGGTACTCCCTTACCTTTGGCAGGTCGCAGAGGGGCAAAAAGTTACTTGTCCTAAAACAACAGTCGAGTCAGTCCTTCACTCATCGGCCTAATCCATCATTCGCCAAAACGAGAGGCAAACAAAGAACATGGCCCACATGAGGGGGTCGAAAACATTACTTAAAGACCATGAAGGGAGCCGGAAACCGGGTCTTGGGACTCGGGACTCCTTTCCCAGAATGTGGCGAATCTCAGAAGCCACTCGAAAGGTAATTGCCGGCTGCTTAAGCTCCACGAGCGAGATAATACAAAGGCAAAGTTTTTACGGCCTGAAAGGCGAGGCAGACGGGCAGAGGCGGAGTGCGTCCGACAAGAGGCTAAAGTTTAACCATTAAAAGTAGTAATATAAACTAAATTTCCCACTGGGAGCCAGCGGCAGGCAGGTAACAAGACGTGCCACGTGCCAGAAGACAAACTTACAAGGCAGCACAGCTCAACAACATATGTCAGGGGGGATACACGGATAAAAATTAATAATAGCAAGGAGTCTAAGAGCTAGTAGGTTAAGGTAGCAAACAATGTGATACTTCTCTCCAGGACATAATTATTAAGGGTGTTATTTTATAGCTTCCACCCTATTAGCTCTGTAAATACTTATATTTACCCTTCTAATTTGCTCTCTGTGTAAGAGGGGAAACTTTGCGTAAGGTAAACCCATCAAACGCCAGTTAGCAGATAGTTAAGCAGTCTCTCACTCGACACAACTTTGTGCCCGCTCCCCGCTCACTCTGTGTCTCTCTCTGCCCCTCGTTTTGATAGGCGAAAATTGCCAACTATTGCCGCGAAATATTCGGCGATATGCTGCTCGACAAGCCAATGGACTCGCATCCCCTGGAACCGAACGTGGACCTTCCGCCGCCCGCCATGCTCCGCCGCAAGATCATCATCAAGAACAAGAAGAAGCACCACCACCACCACCACCATCACCACCACAAGAAGCCGGCCCAGGCGGGCACGCCGGCAGCCAACAACAAGCTGATGACGGCCAACTCAGGTGAGTGCTCTTACTCCACCTCTCATTCCCATTGCCGAGCCACATGGCGTATACGTAATGTGGCCTGAGTTATGCTCTCCTTGTTTGTGCTTCTTGCCTTTTTTGCCGCTGTTTTGGCTCCGGCCCCATATGTTACGGCATCGGAGGAGCAGCACATGGCTAGAGCTGCTTCCTGCTTCTATTCACCCCTTCCTTCTCATAGAGAAGTCTGGGAAAAATGCAAATGAGCTCCGCACCAGCAGCAGCTGCTCGGGGTTTGCCTGTGCAAAAAGTTCATCAGTTGTGGAAGGCAGGCTGGGAATATCAAATTCGGAGCGACGCTCGCCTACGATGTGAGGGAAGGGACTCCTAATGAATACAGCAAGGGTCGCTGGCAAATGGCAAGCACTTGGCACTCTAAATGTTCGATACTTTAAGGCTAACTATTGGTCATTCTTTGTCTTAAATTAGCTGAATTTCCAGACCTTAAATCTAACTAGTTTAGAGCCAGCTTCCTGGTTAAATATTTACCCCAGATACGCCAAGTAATAGTATAAAACTCCTTGAAGAGTATTCCAGCATGCCCTTTCTCCCCGAAAGTTTTGCGCAACAGAAATGTTGTTTATAAATTTGCTGCCTGGCCACTTCCACTTAAACTTCCTGTTTGCCAGTGCAGGTCCTGGGTCCTGCCGGAGCCATTTGCATGCACAGCTGCACAATGTCCCCGGGGGCCCGACATTTGTCGCCATTTCGCAGTGACCGGGACCCAGGGCTGGGTCTCCTCATTTTATGGCCACATCCTTCTGCCATTGGCCGGATGACATTTAGCTCATGAATTGCAAAAAGCCAATTTATAAATGCAAATGGCTTTGGCCCGCGGCTGCAATTGCACAGGATCCCCAGCTGTCAGCTCTGGATTCAAGGGATCCCTTCGGCCTGGCACTTGCAATCGTTCCTCCTCGCGTAATTTGATTTATACATATTTTTTATTATATTCCATTAAGGCCAAACTGGATTTTAAAAGCTCCGCGCATTTGCGTCCATAACTTAATTGGTTCAGAGGGAGAGAGCGTGACTGTGCATTCAATGTATTTATTTGTGTCTGTTTATTTCTTGCAGTGGATGCAGCGGCCAAGGCGGCGCAACAAGTGGCGGCCCACGAGGACGGAGGCGTGGCCAGGAGCACGGCCAACGGGGACATAGGCGCTGCAGCGGGACATGCCCCGCCGCTGCAAGTGAGTACTCAGCAAAGGCCAAAGGCCGCCACAGCATAACATATCTCTCCATTATGGCTATTACTATTGTGGGCGTGGCACTGACACTAGTACTGGCCCTGGCGTGCCGGTAATTGCATTTAATGGCACACACACATGTGTGTCCACTCGGCGGTGGTGTCTCTGTTGACCGGCTGATTTGTATTTCTGTTTGCCGTTTGCTGTTTGCCCGTGGTGACGGCTATGTCGGTGCGGATGAGGTTGTCTCTGCCAATGATGATTGTCATCGGTCTGTCCTGTTTGCATACGCAATAATCATGATGACAACACACGGAGGGCTCAAGTGTGGGAGTGATACACAGCCAGAAATATGGGGTACTTCTGGACTCATTTGCCAAGGATCATTAAAGAGATAATTGTTTAAGGCACATATATGCGTGAGAGAGCTTGTTGTAATCTGCTTTAACAAAGCACAATTGACATGTGTTTTCTCATTGAAGAAGATAATTACCTGGATTTTTCTTCCGATAGATAATGTTATTTATGTTTACCTCTCTCTAGCCTTAGCATAGGCAATCAACCTACCTGCTTCTTAACGAAGAGTATCTTTTGTTTTTCTTCATTATTAGCTATTTGCATTCTGGCCTAATAAGCCTCTTCAAGTTATTTTAAAGCAGGATCTATTTTAACGACAAGACTCTCCATTTTCTCCTTAAAAATATTACCGATAAATTAATGTCAATTCCTCCTTTAGTTCTTCAAATCAATTAAACAATATAGACCCTGCTTTTCTCCCACTGCATCAGAGTGTGTGGGGCGCACCACAAAGTTATAAATGAATGTATGGAAATGAATGAAATAGAGTGGATGTGGCCAGCGCCTGGCTGCCTGATGGCCAGTGACACTCAACGAACTGTGCTCTGTGGAAATGTGAAATGGTCAGGGACTACTCCAGGCCACAGGACTCAATGCCATTCCACTCAATTCCGAGGGGGAAATGACACATGATACGCTCACTAATCAGACGTTACCCCCGCCATGTGTAATCCCAGGCGGCAATCAGAACTGAGGCCTGCGGGGAGAGCCCAGAAAGCCAAACTCGGCCGGAACTGGAAACCGAAACCAATTTGGCTAAATGTTTGCAAATCTCTCCCCTCGTAGATTTCAATTAGTCGGCTGTAAATGCACTATAATTTAATTTGCAGTGCGCCATTAGCGCAGCGCCATAATTTATGCATTTTTTACATGCCTCGTTTAGGTTTAGGTTTAGGTTTAATGGTCGTGTTGCATAATAAATGCCGCCCGGGACGCTGGCCATTTGCAAATCGCCGCTAATGGAAGTCAGGCCCCTGGCCACCACAGTTTGAAGAGCACTGCATTTTGGGTAGCCTCTAGAGATTCGGCTGGGACTTGCTCTAGGACGGTGCACTTTATCTCAGCTTCCTCCTCTGACAGCCGGAATTGCGGGGCCTTTATAAATCGATTCCGGAGTGACGTGATTCCCTTGGAACGCGGCGAAGACGGGCGGCGGCGAAGGGGAAATGTGAATGGAAAGGGTTAAGGGTAAAGGAAAGCGGAAACCAGAGACCGCAGACCGCCATGTCCTGGCTGACGTCGTGTCGTAAGCTTTATGCAATGCCCAACAATGCATTGTGTACTTCCGCCTTTGGGCCCTTTTCATTCCCCTCCATCCCCATCACAGGGGAAACACAATCTGCGCCATTTTCTTGCCTCGCATTCGCTTTATCTGCATCCAGAGAAAAGTCCTTCGGATAAAATAGCCTATAATTAAAACTCCTCCCTTACAAAATTGTATAATAATTTATATCCTTGTATTAGTTACGTGTAATTTCTTTCTTACCTTATAGAGTTCGATTAACTCATATAGGAGTGCCAAGTAATTCGATAAATATGTAAAATAAATTTTCAATTAAGACTAAAATTAATCTATAAAATATTATATGTAACAAACTAAGTTCTGTACATACTTCTACAAGTGAATTTATATTTAACACATTTCAAGACTAGATTAAATTTCCACCATTAGCTATTGTATTTTTCCCCTGTGCAGGATGCGAGGGAGTAAGCAGGACCTCCGTAGGGAATGCGAGTACAACATAATAATAGGTTTCATATTCCATCTGCCTCATTTCTCATGCGAGGACTGGCTGACCCTTCCGGGGGGCCAGCAATGCAGCGCAATGACATGCAATTTAATAGTTCCGCCATGGGGACACCACTGCGTATACACAATATGTGGGGCTGGTGACTCAGGAAGCCGCAGGCCAGGGGATTAGCCATTCGCCTAACTAACTCCCCTTCCCTATTTTCTCTCACTCTCTATACCACAAACAGCAAATCCGCCAGAGCTCCAAGGACAGCACCGGATCCTCTGACTCGGACAGTTCCTCGGACGATGAATCCCTGCCCAACACCACGCCCAATCCGCCGAGCGGCAACGAACCGCCGCCGGAGAAGGCCCAAAAGGAGACGGAGGCCGGCGCGGAGATCTCTGCTTTGGTCAACTACGTCCAGCCCATACACTTCAGCTCCTTCGAAAATGCTGAGAGTAAGTATATGGAGCGATAGTCAACCTATAGATTCACACCTAACTCTTCTCCCTTCTTGGCTATATCTCGCAGAGAAGAATCGCTGCTATGAGATGTCCTCGTTCGACGAGAAGCAGGCAACGACGCTGCTCAAGGAGCGACCCATTGAGTTTGTGAACTACAACAAGCACCAGCTGTCCCGCGTCTATCCGGCGGGCACTCGCTTCGACAGTTCCAACTTTATGCCGCAGCTGTTCTGGAACGCCGGCTGCCAACTGGTGGCTCTCAACTTCCAGACCCTCGACCTGGCCATGCAACTCAACCTGGGCATCTTCGAGTACAACGCCCGTTCTGGCTACCTGCTCAAGCCGGAGTTCATGCGACGCTCGGACCGGCGACTGGATCCCTTCGCCGAGAGCACAGTGGATGGCATCATAGCGGGCACTGTTTCGATCACGGTTCTATCCGGGCAGTTTCTTACGGATAAGAGGGTAAACACCTTCGTGGAGGTGGACATGTACGGACTGCCGGCGGACACTGTGCGGAAGAAGTTCCGAACCAAGACGGTGCGCGACAATGGCATGAATCCGGTCTACGACGAGGAGCCCTTTGTGTTTAAGAAGGTGGTTCTCCCTGAGCTGGCGAGTATAAGGATTGCAGCCTATGAGGAGGGAGGCAAGCTCATTGGCCATCGGGTTCTGCCCGTGATTGGTCTCTGCCCCGGCTACCGACACGTGAATCTCCGGTCGGAGGTGGGCCAGCCCATAGCCCTGGCCTCGCTCTTCCTGTGCGTGGTGGTGAAGGACTATGTGCCCGACGATCTATCCAACTTTGCCGAGGCCCTGGCCAATCCGATCAAGTACCAGAGCGAGCTGGAGAAGCGCGACATCCAGCTGTCGGTCCTCACGGACGAGACCGATGCGGTGGGCAATGCCGACGAGGACCTCTCCAAGTCGTGTGAGTAGACGTAGACGTTGTGTAGTTGCCGCAGCGAGGAGGAGTAGCACCACTCTCTCATCCCACTTGGAGTTTTAATTTACCTTCTTTTCTTTCTACTTTTCTTTTTGGTAACGTTTCACACGTAAAACTTTCGGTTATACTTTTGGATTTTCGGATTTGGTTAAACCAACACCACAACCACAAACACACACCCGAACCCGAACCCGAACCCGAATCCGAACCCGAAACACCACCCACTATCCAACACCTCCAACATCACCCCAACCGCACTCCCTCACTCAACACCCAACGGTTGTCGGACACACAAACTGCACCTTCGCCTCTGAACCTATTCCCTTGCCCTCGCTCGTGCTCGATTCTGTCTCTGATCCTCCAGTCGTTTTCGTCCAAGTAGGTGGCCAGAAGAAGGAGCTCCGCCCGGTGGAGTCGCTAGCCACCTCGCCCAAGCATAGAGCCAGCATCTCGGCGGCGGCAGCGATGAGTGTGGAGTGTGTGCCCATGGATCGCACGGACGGCACCAGGGGCGACCAGGACTGCGTCTCTATTGTGGCGCCCTCCATACAGCATCAGCACTCGCTGGACCAGTCCGTCAGCACCTCCATTCGCCAGGTGGAGTCCTCGCAGTTCGATGTGGACCTCGTGGTGGCCGAGCCGCTGGACAAGATACTGGAGCACAAGAGCGTCAAGGAGAAGCGGCTGGAGATGGAGAAGAAGCTGGAGTCCCTGCGCAAGAAGCACGACAAGGAGAAGGTCAAGATCGCCGGCCAGAAGGGCAGTCCGCTGGAGGGCAAGAAGCCCAAGTTCGCCATCACCAACAAGCTGGTCAAGCGGCTGAGCAACAAGAGTCTGTAAGTGTTTGGGAGGGCGCGATTCTCCGTGGACGTGGTGGCACTGCCATTCGACGCCATTGAAATTAGTAATTGTCTCTCTCCGCACAGCGAGCCCGGCGTCGAGGTGCCCGCCTGTCCCTTGGACCTGGGCGACAGCAGCGAGGAGAGCGCCGGCACTGCGGCCGATGCTGGCGAGGATCTGGCCGGAGGGAGCAGCAACACCAACCAGGATGGCGGCACCCAGGAGACCCGATTGCGCAGTGCCTGCCGGGAGTACACCTCACAGTATCGGGAGTTGCAGGAGAAGTACCACGAGGCGATCTACAGTGCCGCCGACAAGGTCCTGAAGGCCTCGCAGACGGCTCAGGTGAAGCAGCTGAAGGCCTCGCTCGACAAGGTCACCGGCGAGGTGATGCACCAGCTGCAGGAGGCTCGCCGCAACGAGGTCAAGAACTTGGCCACCGTGCACCGGGATAAAGATGAGCTAGTAAGGTAAGTCTCCAACCGATCTTAAATGTTCTTAAAAATTGACAAAAAATAATTTGTTTTATATTTCTAAAGTCGATATGCAGACTAATTAGCCAAATAAAAACTAATATAGGAAATTGAATTGACATTAGGGCTGTTTTGGCTTAGTTATGGTTATTTTTAGTTTTGATTTTTCCAAAAAATTTGGTATACAAATCGTGTTTTGACGAACTAAAAATGCATATAATTTGAGGTCTTCTTGAGAGCATTGTTCTGCCCATAAATAAATAATCGCCAAATGCCTTACATATTCCGATTCGCCGCTACAATCTTAATTATATAGGTATAAATTTTTAAACAAAATCAGAAAAAAAATGTTGCCAATTTTTGAAAATTTTGTAAGAGGTTACATCATTAAAATTGTCAAAAATTGAAAAAAAATTTATTTTTTGTATTTTTAAATTCGGTATGCACATTAATTTCCCAAATAAAATCTAACAGAGAAAATCTATCCGATTTGAAATTAAGGCTGTTTTAGCCAAGTTATGGTTATTTATAATTTTAATTGGTCCAAAAATTAGGATATAAAAATGACGATTTAAGGACCCAAATATCCGCATACTTGAGGTCTTCTGAAGAGCATAATTTGGCCAAAAATGGAATGACAGCCAAATGCCATATATATTCCGAATCGCTGTTTTCAAGGCTGTTTTGGCCAAGTTATGGTTATTCTTATCTTTGATTTGTACAAAAATTAGGATATAAAAATGCCAATTTAAGGACCCAGATATCCGCATATTTGAGGTCTTCTGGAGAGCATAATTTGGCCAAAAATGAAATGACAGCCAAATGCCATATATATTCCGAATCGTTGTTTTCAATGCTGTTTTGGCCAAGTTATGGTTATTCTTAATTTTGATTTGTTCAAAAATTAGGATATAAAAATG